>AXCO02003018.1:0-20947 GCA_000473525.2 Anopheles melas | reverse complement strand
TTCCCATTCCCGTGGGCACATAAATCATAAAACACCCCAAAACGCGCGCCTCCCTGCGTCCGTCCGCCTTTGTCCTGTCCGCGCCGTTGGTATCATCTTACCAACGCGTCTTCCCCCCCCCCCCTCCCCCACTGTCGGGTAAACTCCAAAGTGCTGAAGCATAAATGGGGAGATCCATGTTTGTAATTGATTGTCCACTGCGGGCCCGCTGAAAGTTATTTGTACTTCCATATCTCGCTCTCTTGGTTCCTTTTTTTGTTGCTGCTGCTGTACCGTCCCTCCTTTTCTCCCTGTGGCCAACATTGTGTAACCCGACTCCACGCTCGAAGGGAGCAAAAAGGCAGAGACAGCTCGTTGCGGGCCGTGCGGAAAGTGGGTATCTTTTTTTGCGGGAACTTTGTGCGGTAATTGTTTTTGGAGAGACTCCCTGTCAGCGGCCACAAAGCGAGCCGGCTCAATTCCGAAAACATAGCCCGGTCAACTTCGGGCACCCCGGGCAACGTTCACAGGACCCGGTAGGTTAGTTCGTGTTGATTTTACAACCGATCCTGTCCGTGGCGCCGCCTAGCGGTGTACTGCGGAAGCATCATGCCAGCGAAGAAACGATGTGCTGGACATTTCCACTTCAACGCCCGCGCGTCACCGATCGGATGCTTTTGATCGTGCGAACCCATGTGGCCGTTGTATAATAGCGAGCCCGGGCTTTGATGTCGTAATTGGATACGGTCGCCCGATCGAGCGGGCAATCGGTGTCAGGATTCGAACGATCGGGATCGATTGGAAAGAGTACCAGTACACTTTCCAATCCCATGCCCGAAGCATGTTCCCCTTGATTACTAACGATCATGTTTTGACAGAGCCGGGCCATATCAAACGGTCGGCGGGGAAATTGTAGCCGAATTAGTTTTCCACTGTTTTGCCCTTTTGTTTTGGCATCATTTGTCTGCTTCACATTTGCGCCCGAGACGAGCCCGACAGCAACGGCAATTCATTCTCACGATAGTACGGATCCAGGAATTTGGCCCGAGATCTTGCACAATCTGATCTCGGTCCACCGTTAGACAGGACCGAAGCGAATGCACGATCAGCACATTTTTCGAATCGTCAGACAAGGGGGGGGGGCAGATTTGGCCCGAACGCCCAAGGAATGAAGCACGAAGGCCCGCCCGACCAATGACACAGGGATGCCTCATTTAAATATATATCCTCCTTCGCGACACGGTTCGCCGGTTTGCTAAATCGTAAATGCGTCTCCGGAATTGTCCTGCTCGATTGCTCTCTTGGGCGTTATTAATTAACGTGCACGGGCACGCCAAAAGCACCGCCGGAATTTCGACAGCGCAACGGAAAAAACGGAACCAAAACACGCCACAAAAAAGGGGACGCGGGGGGAGGGGTGGCATATTCAAATACCTTAACCTGGACCGGCAACCGGCGCGGTACTGGATACCTCGCTTTCGAAGGTGGACATTTTATTTACCTCCAACAGAAATGTAGAAGAAGGAGAGAAAACGCTACAGGCACTTCCCAGCAGCACCGGGTTCGCCGCCTTGCCGATAGATTCGTTTGAGTCATTCGTTTGACCCTCGTTAAGCCAAGACTAAATGGTTGCTTGAGGGGAGGGAGGAAATGAAACGTTAAAACACCGAAATCCGTTCCGCATCCCCCGGCAAAAAGATGGTAGCGGTGGGATCATCTCGGTTTAGTTTGTGTATTATTTTTCCTGCTGTTTTTCGGTTCGTCCTCGGCGCGATTTTTGTCTCCTCAGTTCGGTGGACTGGGCTGTTTGCTTCCTGCGCACCGTCATCGCTGTGAGTTGGGCCTGTATTTGTGACTGCATCTGTGTGTGTGTGTGTCTGTGTGTGTGTGTGTCTGTGTGAGTGTTTGTTAAAGAGCGCTGTTCCGTCCAACATCAAACAAAACACTTCTTTGCTTTATGAAGCGCGGTCCGCGGTGTTAGATTTTGGCGTTTGTTGTGTATAGGTCTTCCCGCGAGCCGGCCCCGCGGGGCTGAAACGAGAAAACAAACAGAAGCATAGCACTTCCACTCCTGCCGCCTGCACAAACATCGGTATCCAGCGAGTCGCGCGAGAGCTGCCTAAATCGCGTCCCGATTACTGTCGATTGAGCTTTTTTCCCACCGCAGGATTTAGTGAACGAGCATCAGCATTGGGCGATGATGATTCGTTGCTGCGTTTTTTTCTACTTCTTTCTGTGTGTTAGCTTACGAAAAGATAAGCAGAACATCTCAAGGTAACTGCAAATCGTCGATGGTGGGCTTTTACATTTACTCGACGGTTGCACGTTTTCGGTAGTGGACGGGTTTTTGTTTAATGATCTCATGAACAGGCCATCATTCATCATTGGGCGTAGATCGATTTTTATCGATGAACCGATCAAATTTTCTAGCAGTTTGTCACCAGTGTGGTGACGCGTCTTGCCAACTAAGCATGACGAAACTGTTCACAATGGGATACATTGTTTCCCTTTTAGTTTAGTTAGTTGCTTGTTATAGGTTTTTAACGATTTCATTCATGAATAAATACAAAGAATCCACTATCCCACCAATTACCAAAAATACCCCAAAAAAGGGCACCCAACTTATCCCGCAGCAATACCGACTGTGCGTATCGTTTTCGAGTAGTTTTAAATCATTTACATTCCTCCCACCGCCGCTTGACCCAACTTTCTTCACTGCTTCTTCGGGGCACTCTTCAAGTGGCGATCTTTAACTCATCGACGGCGCAGGCCCCAAGTTGGCGGTGCGTGCTAATTGTTTAGCACTACAACAACAAAAAAAGCCCGCTGCACACAAAGACTTGCCTCCCTTTGGGCTGTTCACGGCGCGTACCTAAGTGTATTGGATGCCAAACAAAAACTACCCCCGACTCCAAAATGCCACACGACGCCACTCCGGGGCTCGATCTGCCCGCTGGCCTAATGATCGAGCACCACCGATTCGAAAGCCGTCACGTACGGGGCGCAATCGGCAGGGACCATTTTCTAAAAGAGGAATAAAATGCTCGACCCACCTGGAAGTGAGCACTCGTTTACCGGTGAACTCATATCACCTAAACGGCACCGAAAACAATCGATTGCCATCATCGCCATCGTGCGAGATTCGGACTGTTTCGGGGTTCGGGACAAAAAGCTTCAAGATCCCCCCGTAGTGGCACCACTCGATCGTGGTCACTCAGCGACACAAGGCGTTGTAGGAGATTGGGAACTGCAAACACAAACACACTTGTGCTCGACGGCACATTTTGGATGGTGCCAATGCGTGCTTTTTTTCTTCTCAATCCACTTCTCAAACTACTACACGATCAAGCAGAAATGTGCAGAAAGAAGCACGCTTTTGTCACTTGCGCGCGGCACCACATTTGGTGGAGTAATTGAAGGCACCACAATTGCAGGCAGCATTGAATAATTACTTTCAAAAACGGTCCCTTTGATCGATGAATGTCGGCTTTTGTTCGTGCCCTCGTGCAATCAATAGGAATGCGTCTTGCTCTGTGTGTGTGTGTTTTTTTTTCGTACAATATTCAGCACGCAACTCTTTAAATGATATCAACTCTAAAAATGTGTCTCATTTCTCTTCGATCTCTTTTACAGATGCCGACCCGGATGGCGTGGTCCACTGTGTAACGAGTGCATGGTGTACCCGGGCTGCCGCCACGGCTACTGCAACGGAAGTGCATGGCAGTGCATCTGTGATACGAACTGGGGTGGAATCCTCTGCGATCAAGGTAAGTGTATGCGGTGCGATCTGAAGTGCGCAATCCAATCTCCTTCCTAAAAACCGAACTTCCGGGATTTGCCGGCATCCGGTTCAGTTTTCTTCTTTCAACTCGAAATGTGCTATTTTCTCTAGCGCATCCTATTTTCCTTCAAAGTATGCAACGGAGCCACCACTTTCGCACGCAGACAGTGCAATACGGAGGTACTCGAAACGCGTCCCCGTCGCTTTCCCGTTGTAGCCCTAATGCTAGTTAATTTCGATGAAAAATCAAATCGATTTCAATCTCCGCTACACTCACCGCGCCAACTCTTCCTCACTGCTCCGGTAATTAAATGCCGATCATTTCTGGGGTAATTACCGGCACACGGTGGTCGCTCGCAGCACAAAATGGCGAAACAACGGAAGAAAGCATAGCGCGCCACTACGATGCGATGCTGCACTAAAGCTCTTTATGGGGAAATTAAAACGCCTTCATAAGTCTTTTCTAAAGTGAGCCCTTTTGGGGCGAGAGAGCAGCAAACAAAGCATAAACAAAAAATGACCCTAAAACTCGAACATGGAAACACACACACATACACACCATGTAATCGATGGGATTCATTTTTTTGGCCACCATAGCTTCAGAAGGCCACGGTCACCATTACTTTTAATTAATCGATTAATAATAAATTTCCCTTGTTTTAACTCGCCATTTGGAACCCCCAAAACTCTCCCTCCTTCCCTCCCCACCACACTATCTGCTAGTTGCAATCTAAAGCAACGAAACTGGAAACCGAAGATACAAACAGGGCGGCACGCAATACGCTAAACCAACGGGAGAGACAGAGCGCGCGCGAAAGGAAGCGACGAACCTGGAAAAGAAACCTAATTAAGTCGAAATTTAATTTTTTATTGTTTAATCTTATCGCTTGGCGATACAATATTGCTCGGCAAAGCAATTTTCGTATCTGTCTGACTGTAAGAGCCAAAACGGTCCCCCCGAGTCTTGGGAACGTGTGCACACGCCACACGCACGACCGAAACCAGTTCGATATGCAATGTACAATTCCTTCCAAACCCACCCAGATGGGCTCAGACACACACACACAAACATTATTTTTTTATGGATACGCCCTACAACTCGCTAATATATGTGACTTCCAGTGCAATTTTACATTGAACCCCAACCGCAGCGGAAGGTCTCCCCCATCGAGAAACAGGATATTATAGGTCATCGATTTAACCGTCCGATGGGCCGATCCTGGTCGTTTGCGCTGTTGTCGAAGAATAATAGTGTCGCTTGTGAAACCCAAACGCACATTTCAACAAACACTACATCGGAGACCGAAAACCCGAGACCTACCGTTTGTAGCGAGATAGTAAGGGATGAGTTTGCGATGACAAATCCTATAAATCAGTCCTGGGTTGTTTTTTGTGGTCTGACATCGCGAACCCTAAAAACAGTTAGGGTACTAAGAGGGTAACCGCGTATATGTCACGTTTTGCGCCCTTTCCCTTGCGCTCATGAAGCCTGCAGAAACGGTTAGTTCCCCTGGCACTATATTTGGTTACCGGTTTTGTCTGCCGCAAACCACCAAGGGGTTGCTGAAAAGCTAAATAATAAAAAAGAAACACGGAAGTTGGCCGCACAGAACAGCAACTGCAAATGAAGCAAGTAAATAAAGGGTGCCGAAATTGTCAAATCGATCAATCAGCAGTGCGGAAGCGGGAAGGGCACGAACCTGGCGGAGAAAACACACTTGTAAAACCGGCGGTAGTTATGGTTTTGATCAACAAACGGACGGGGTTACTGTCCGCTACCATCCCGCACGCACATCAACGGCGTAATTGCGATCAATTACATCCCTATTCATGTGCCGTCATAATTGCCCGAGCGCGATTAACATATGCGACGAGGGGAAGCCGCAGCAGGAACAACGGCAACAGAAAGCCCTTTTTTGTGTGACCGTCGGCGGCGTGTGCCACATGACCGAAGGGGAAGGGGGAAATCTGCGATGATGCACTGCAAGCGAGGGGAAAAACACTCATAAACACTTGCCGATCGTTTCATCTTCCTCGCGATTATTGCAGTGGCCGACAGGTTGGGTGAAAGAACACTCAAATGCGCGCACGCGTGCACGCGTTGTTGTTCTCGAGTGTGTTGTGCTGCTGTTAGGCTTTTGGGTGTGTGAAAAGAGCGCGTGTGCGCACATGATCATCATGGGCAAGAAAATCCAACAAGTGTCCGGAACGATTACGGACAACTGTTACCACTTCCGCACATGATACCAACTGTCTGTATATCGAGAAGTTTGTTTTTTTTTTCTTTTTCGAGATCACACGAGTGTTTATCTCCCACGAAAACAATATTCCTCTTTTGGTTAGTTTTGCGTTCATGTTTTTTTTTATAATACAATACATAAATCTTTTTCTTTTGTATATTTTACCCATTTTGCTTCGCACACTATGTATAACATTCTCTCTTTTTCTCCATTCCCTGACAGATCTCAACTACTGCGGCACGCACGAGCCGTGCATGCACGGTGGCACGTGTGAAAACACGGCACCGGACCAGTACCGGTGCACGTGCGCCGAAGGACTCTCGGGCACCCGGTGCGAAATCGTCGAGCATCCGTGTGCGCCTCAACCGTGCAAAAATGGCGGCACTTGTACGCTAACCGGAAACGACAAATCGGCTGCCGTCGCTTCCTCCACCGTTGCTTCTATCGTTGTGCGCGGGATGCGCGGCATGTCTTCGATGGGCAAACCGTTCGGACGCAGTGCCGCCGGTACGGGCGGCGGTTCCTCCGCCGGTTCCGGCTCCGGTACGCTCGACTCGAAGGATCAAGCCAAGTCGGGCTCCTCGTCGTCTTCCGCTGGGCTTCCGGCACCATCCGCCGGTGGTCCCCAGCCAATGAAAGATTTCGTCTGTACCTGTGCACCCGGATGGACGGGGCCGACTTGTGAGATAAGTAAGTATACCCTGTTTAGCCTGTATTTCAGCTGTGTTGATGGAAACGTCTCCCATCGAAGGATTCGTCCATTGCCTTTCGTGCCGTTCCGCTACGTTTCATTTCAATTTCAGATTTCAACCATTAATCACACAACTGATAAATTTCAAGACTCCCTTTAAGACATTGTGCGCTTATCTCTCTCTCTCTCGCTTGTGTGCTTTTGACGTTTGATTTACCTCCGTTCAAAGTGTTTATGTATCGACGTTGTACTGTCCTCGAGTTTTTGGGGTTTGGGCAGTAAAATAAAATAGAAAACACAAAACCGTACGTAACGAGGCATTTTTCTCATAGACATTTACAGTTCAGTTCGATGCGATTTTAATGTGGTTCTTTTTTCGAACGAACGAAAAGAACATAGTCTCCGCTCCAACCAAAGTTTTGGAGATGAATGGAAGCAGCACAAAGAAATGTTCGTTTCAGAACCACCAAAGGAACCACCAAACTGCACGCTAATTATTCTAAATTATTGTATTCATAATTTTCTTTGACCAATTCTGTCCCATTCTACCGGCACGATGGTGTTCTAGGATAGAGTGCTTCGAGTGAAGCAACGAACCTTTTTTTACTCAAAAACATTCTTGAGGCAAAACGAAAAGCAACAGCACAAACTTTACAGCACGCTTGGTTCGATTATTATTTAAACATTAAACATTTCCTCCACGGGACGAGTGAATGGATAATGCGTTCGACACACGCGCACACTTTGTTCCAGGGTAAACGAGCTAGACCGAGCATCGATCACCGAACGTGGATTTATTAGCAATTTCACGGCCATACGTCTAGCCAGCGACCCTAAAGCGTCCACGATTGAGAAAGAGCATGTCTTCCTTTTTTATTATTTTGGGAGCCAGATTTCCACACAACCGCAGCTAACGCGAGCATGAAAAGTGCCGTTGATCTTCACTTCATTAGAGAACGAGTGTGCCACACACACAAGCGGTAAAAAAAGGTAGAAAAGGCACCGGAAAGCATCAGAATCAGCATTCGTTGCGGTTGCCCAAAACCTGCCATAAGCCTTACTTCCTTTCCACCGGGATGGCTGGGAGGGGGAAGGATAGTTTGTACCTTTTGTGGCCAGGTTGTGTGGCTCAATCAAACCCCACACGCTTCCAATCGAGCGCGCACTGCGCCCAACTGCGCTTATTTACATAATTCTCGCACCGAACGCCAATCCGAAGCTGTGAAGTCTTCATCTCTGGCGCATTAAATTTATTATTTATTGCTCACTCATCGATCGCAACACCGACACATCGACCAAGTCCGGGCCCGTCAAGCACACAGGAAGGATAGACCGAAAAGCAAACTTCGAAAAATTGGACATTATTAAAAACCGATCACCGATAGAACGAAATGACGAATTTTTATGTGATGAGCGCCGGTTCGGTTGGGAAAGCAACTGCAAAGCGATGTAGTGTTGTGCTTTTTTGTGCGTAGCCGTGTGCATAATTTGAATGATTTTCACGCTGCGGGTGCTCCAAATAAAAATATTAAAATTATTCTCCAAAAAGAAATCCAACCACACTGCTCTGCCGTCGCATTGCCATTTTTCGTCACAAAACGTGCACATGCTAACAAGATCGATCGTTTAGCGGTAGCGATCACTCACCGTCGCCGTTCGACGATCAATTATGACGATAATTGCGGCTCTTTGGCGGCAAACGCTGACAAGGTGTGGCCTGTGGCTGCTTGTTTTCTCACCGCGGTTGACATCCGACGGACTTCCGCGCCACCTAATCATTGCGCGAATTGATCTTGCTCCTTCCCCGGGACGAACCACGCATCAGCCGGAGTCCGGGCACGAAGAGCATAAATCTTGCGGAAACGACCCAAACGGTCCACGGTCGAAGCTCCTAATCGTTGTACAAATAGCATAACAACACCGTACCCGTCTGACGGCATCGGGGCAGCCGGTTCGTCCGGATGGATTACCGGGTAGGAACGTGTGAGCGAGTCATTTTATTTTCCCTCGCCCTGTTGGTAACGATCGCTACTATTGAATTCCATCCCAGGACCGCACTTGAGGCGAGTGCACAAAACACTGGTAGCTAACGAAGATCCGCAGAGATCCGCCACGACACATACTCTCAGGCTTCGAGCTCCATTTGATTCCCGGCACCAAATTAAAGCAATCGAAGACAAGTCCTTGACGACACCACACGTTCCCGCGATTGCATATTCGCTTGTCCTCGCCCTACGCCGAGCGAAGAAGATTGCAGAGCCCAAGAGCCCAAGAGTCAAGAACGTGTGTATTTATTTCCCATTGAAATGTAAATATTTTTTAATTTGAATAAATGACTGCTGCAAGTTTGTCGCTTCTGTGTGCCCCGCGGGCTGTCCCTCGGGCGATCGGGCGAGATATGGCGCTGCTCTGGCGCTGATTCACCACCACCACCACCACCAACGACGCTTTTCGACCCCCATTACCCATTACCGCGGCAGCAAGATACCACGACATTACCGCGGTGGCGCTCCAACCCTGCCCTGCAGCCTTGCGAGCCGGGTGACAGCAAGGAGGCAGCATATTTTCTAGAAAATAAATTGTAATTTCCCCCATGCACATCCCGTGCACAAACGAATCGATGTGAATGCATGTTACAACCACACGTTCGAGTGCGCCGAAGTACCCCCAAGAACTTCTGTGTGTATGTGTATTTATGCTGATTGAATCAATCTCGTTACCAACAACCGCAAAGACCAATTGGGCCGCCAACATCGTGTTGGGGCCCCCGGGGGGGAAGGGAGCACAAGACAGCACATTTAAAAGCAGAAAGGCAACCGCGACCCCACGCGCAACCCCTTTCACGGGACCGGGTGCGGTTGCACGGTAGTTTTGTGGTGGCGTTCCTCTCCTTTTGCATGGGATTGAAATGGGATTTCTACCTTTGCATGCTTGTTTGCACATCCCGCGCACATCCCGCGCGACTAGTAGTAGCGCAATCACCCTCTACACCGACAGAACGGTTCTGTGGTTGTGGCACCAGACGCAGCCCAAGCCAAGCGACGCAAGCAACAAGAAACCAATCTTTCACACAGCCCCGCGTAAAGGGAAACGTGCAACCGCGGTGCCAGCATCCGAGGGCGGCAGTATTTGACTGTTTACTACTGCTTTGATTTCCGACTCGCTCTTTTCGCCCAAACCTGACAGCAGCCACCGCATCTCGGGGAAAAACAGGTAAAAAAAAAACACCAAGCCGCGGAGGACCGTCGGGTGCCGTCAAGATGTACGAGCGCCCAATTAATCATCCATCAAAAACGGTGTGTGGGGGAGAGAGCCGACAAAACGCAGGCGAATGCAGACCGGTAAGGCGTAGTTGGGGGGGGGGGGGGGGCAATGGACACAGGAAAATTCATTCCCAATCAAACCCAAAACAAAGCAACGCCACTTGACATCTGACATCCGGCCGCCATTTGCTTTCGTTAGAGTTGGGGTGAAGGAGCGCCAATCACGCGTACCGTTTTGATACCGGGCACGAACATCGCTAGCTTGCCCCAGCAGCGTCCTTCTCTTCCAGCATCCGCCCTGTGCCAAATTGAAAGGCATCCCTCCCGGGTCTCTACAATCCTGACGGCAGAGTGTGCCACGAGTCCGAACGGATCTAGATCGTGCGCTTGCCGGTCATTCTTGGCCGAGCTAATTACCACGTCATGCGTTATCCCGGGCCGAAATTGCGGTCAGCCCCATCACGGTAGTGTGCCAGACCCTTCCAAGGGAGCTCCAATCAACTCGCCAGCTACTCGCTCAAACCCATCAACCCCAAAACGTCATAATACGGCCGCATTTGACATGGAGGTCTGTGCGAACGAAAGACACTTCCTGGCACGTTTGCACTGCAGGAGATTGGTCCACGATAACGGCACGATAACGGTCACAGGTCTCGGCCAGTTCCCTGTTTGATTGTCCCATTTTATCGTATAACGATCGATCATAGCCAAGCACGGAGGCCAACACGGTGTGATGGCACATACCCTTGCCCCTCATTTGCACCACCATTCATTAGCGCCTGCATTCTCTTCGATCGATACGGCTGCAATTTAGCTCCTTTCTTCGGCATTTCTTATCTCACCCTTTTTATGTTTGTCTTTTTTCTTCACTTCCAGATATCGACGAATGTGCCGAAGCACCGTGCCGAAACGGTGGTACTTGTATCGATCTGATCGGCAAGTTTCGCTGCGAATGTCCACCGCAGTGGACCGGAGACACCTGCCAGAACGGTGAGTGGTTCGAGGCCGGTGTGCGTGTGCTTAGTTCACACTTGAGCTGCTCGTCTTCTAACGCTTTCTTTCTCTCTGTCTCTTACCATCTATCGTTTGTCCCTTATCCGCAGATGTCGATGAATGCGAGTCGAACGTCGCGTCCGGCCTGGGACCCTGCATAAATGCGGAATCGTGTCGCAATCTGCCCGGTTCGTTCCAGTGCACCTGCCTGGAGGGTTGGGGCGGTCCGACCTGCGCCAAGAATCTGGACGACTGCGTTGGCAAGTGCAAGAACGGCGCCACCTGTATCGATCTGGTCAACGATTACCATTGCGCTTGCGCCGTTGGATATACAGGTAATTATGAGCTGAGTGCTCCCCTAGACCGCGCCCCGAGGAGAGCCAGCAGGCCTTCGAACAATTTGTCTCCCGGAAGCGTTCATGATTTATGATGATCGACTGCCCGGCTCCAACGAAACAACTGGCTGGACGTGACGCTAGGACCGAAACAAAAACTCCCAGCTAAATGAAATTACGCATACAGCCAAACACAAACGGCCACTAACCGAAGCCTAAAGGCGCTTGCCATAGGTAGCACAGCTGGAAGTGGCATAATTCATCAATCAAACGCTACCGACAGGAGTCCCAGCTTCAAGTATGCCCTGACGGGTACCATTTTGGACCTGTTTACCCCAAAACATCAACGGTACGGTACGAGGCTGCCCGTATGGGTTCCCCTATTTGACCGCGTGGATGGGTAAACTGTTTGACTTAATTTGTGCGGGAAATTCGTGCAACCTACCTGCTGCTTCACGACCCCTACGTTGCGTTGTTGTGTCGGGCGTGATCTGTTGTTTATGGTTCGTTTCGTTTTTCGGAACCACACACACACACCAACTCTTTACTGGTACGACGAGTTCGAGTTGTCGTCTAATTTCAATTAATCAAACCGGCAGCTAATCGGCGGTGTTTGTCCGTTGATTGGAGTACCGCTGTGCGTGAACAGGGAATCCCGCCGATACAACGATCGCAGTATGCGGTAGTCTTGCGGGTAGCTTCCACAAACAAGATGAGCCTCCTCGCCTGCTCCCGATCTGCTCCCGCTGTCAATTAGAATCGTAATTGTAGCGATGCCGGTGCCGCGGTCTGTCAAAATTGAAAACACTGCGGGCTGTCATGTGAACGGGGTGTACGATCAATCGTTCCACGATCGTGCTTGCTCGCACATGCTGCGCGATCTTCCTGCTGGTTTGATTTTTCCACGCTTTGTCTCGCATACTTGTGCGTGCCAGTGGAAAGGGAAATGATACATATTAATTTCCCACCGCGTGGACCGTTCGCTGGCTATTAAGCTAGTCACGATAATGTCTTACTAATGATAATTTCATTCAAACTGCACCAATATGCAGCCCTAATCCCATCGTTTCCAATCGGTAATGAGGCTACTGCTGCTGCTGCTGCTTTCCACTTCAGCGAATGCATCCCGAAGTGGGTCCGTCCCTTTTTCCCAGCCCCGGCGCAACAAATGTTGTTCGTTTAAATGTATTTAAAATAATAATGCTTCCAATTTCTCATAAATGCAAAGACAAATTAACAACCATTCCATGGTCTCGTACCACCCGGCTGCTTAACGTCTGTGAGCTGAATACCGGAGTGAAAAAAGGGATGAATACCCCAGTCCCAACAACAACAACAACAACGACAACAGCAGCAGCATTAAAAAAAGGCTCCACACAACATCCAACATGAAACGAACTGTAGAGCGCGAAAAGATATTAATAAAATGTACCCTTCGTTGGGCCACCGTTCCGATTACCCCTACAGCCCCCTTGCGTTCGGCCGCGTGTATTCAAATTCGCTACAAATGACGGTTACCGGGCGGGTTTTCTTCGCGCGCCTTCTCGCGCCACGATAATAATCATATTCCGGTAGCGTGGTTTTTATATTTTTGATTAATCTTGAGCTTTTTAAAATATCATCTATTAAACGTTGAATGCGCCGGTCCGCTGGTACACGAACGAACGAACGAACGAACGAGCGAACGAACCAACGCTGTGGCACCTGATAAAAAAGCCCCTCAAGTGCTGGGCTGGGATTGTGTAAGAAAACGGGTGTGCTTTTATATTGTGGTGACGTAAAGAAGCAGCAACAAAGAAGGGCAACCGCGGCGGCAATACCGCCGGGAACGAGCAGGCGAAGAAAAGACGACCGAGGACTTAGGCCGATGAAATATGTTCATTACATTCAACAAATTTTCATCTCTTTTTTTTCTATTTGATTAGGGGAGGGAGGGAAGGGGAATGGGAACGGGAGTGCCCCGAGTTCTCGTCTTGTTGCCACTAACGTTCTTTTCCTATTCTAACGGACCAGTAAGGCAGGGATTAAATCTACTCAAATGAATCAGCGTAGTAATGAAATCAACATTACAGAGCTGCGGTATTAATCTTCCGTTTATGCTTTCCTCCACAGGTCGCGATTGCAGCACCGACATCAACGAGTGTGCCAACTTTCCCTGCCGTAACGGTGGCGAATGCGTCGACTTCATCGGTAACTTCAAGTGCATCTGCCCGCTCGGATTTTCGGGCACGCTGTGCGAGGTAAGTGCGTCAGCAAGATAAAATGCCTGTGTGAAGGCTGTGTGTTTTCTTTTTAAAAGTTTCAAACAAATTAAACGTAATTTACATGCCAATACGGGCCAACCGTTGCGGCAAGCACGGAAAGCAGGAGTTCGTTGCAGCTGTCGCATTGAAGTCTTTTGATGCTCTAATGACCGTCAACCGGACAACGCTTTGCGCTAACGGTTCTAATGGCTCTGGCCGCGTAATATATGATTATTTATTATGCTTCTTGCTGACAGTCGCGCTTTTTACTCCTCATTTTGGGGTCGCTTGCATTGAATCGTGCTAGCTAATTGGACGCATCGCCTACGTTCGATCATCGGGCCGCGGACCACGCAGCACAGCACAGATGATGGGTTGTCGCGCTGTCCATTCATCTCGATACCTACGGCTCAAGCCGGACAGGAATTTTGTCCCACAAGATAAAGCTAACGTCTTGTCAGCTTTGTCCCGAGCGGCTCAAAATATCCCCCCATAGTGGGGGGGAGCGGTAACCATGGCTTGCAACATTTTCGTTTCATTTTTCTTCAATACCAAAACGAGACCACAGCCGAAGGGAGAACTCGCCTCACGTATTGTCACCCATGACGAATGACACCCACCACAACGGAACGCGCGCACTGTGACAGTGTGAAGCAGTCCGAGCCAGGAGACAGGGAACGACTTAACATAATAATACTTCCGATAATTATGTGAAACCCCCTTGGCCGCGTCCCAGCCCACCAGCTCTGCCGGGACGGAGCAGATCTGGCACACAAGATGCAGAAAACCTACCAGAGCAAAGCGCGATAACAAATAGGACACTGGGAGCCTTTTTTGTGTTAGCCCCTTGGCGGATGACAGATTGACCACCGATCGGTTGACAAACGAGGAATTGCGTCCGCCGCCTCCCATTGCCCCCGTCTCCCATCCCAGCAACCATTTACACACACAATACAACGTGTCAACATAATGCAACACAAAACACGCCAACACATCGCACCCCACGACCAGGACGGGCCACCGCGCCACAAGCCATTTAACGAACTTAACACACAATAATATCTTGTTACCTTTCCTCGTTGCTTCGTTTCGGGGCCGCGCGCGGTCCGTAAATCTCGGGGGGAAAGCTTCGTTTGTTCGATCGGCAGAATCATTTGGGCAACAAGGTGAAATCTGGCCGTTTGTGTGTCCCTTCCTCGTCCCAAAAAAAAAACGCCCTTCCTCTTACCACCCACTCGAGCCAGCATCTTGCCGCGGGGGCTGGGAATTCATTCTCAAATCCCGGAATGCGTGTGTGCGTGCGCGTGTTTGTGTCCGGCCAGCCTGCAGTGAAATGCTTTTCTGATTTTATTTTTCCTCCTCCGGTTTAAAAACGGTCGCCACCTTCGCCGCAGCACGGAGAGATGGGAGTCCCTTTAAATATTTATGATTTGCGTGTCGATTTTTTTTTAGCATCGTGTCCTCCCGGGCGTGGCGCACGGTGCCATCTGCTTCCCCGTGGCCACAATCCGCTGCCCCAATGTAAATGAACGGTCATAAAATAAAAATTAATTTATAAAGATATAAAAAGATAATAGCGAAGCCGTTTCGGAACAGTTGGGAAGGATGTGCCGGGGCAGCTGGAGTGGTCCCGCAGAGGCGCGGAATGGTTAAAGCAAAACAAAACCCATCAAACCGAAGGAAGGGAAGGTATGCAAGCCAGCTTAATGCTGGGACAAATGCGTGAACGTGTAAGCACGAAGTGAGGGAAACAAATGTATAAATACACCACTGGTGATGGTGATGATGATGATGATGATGATGATGATGATGATGGTCATGATGAGAGACTAGCATAAGCGGAAACGCTCGCTAGGAACTGGTAGCAAGCAGCAGCAGCAGCCGTCTATCTGGTTGGCGAGGATCGGATTGGAAGCAATTTGTCTTTGCGTTAAAACCATTTATCAGCTCATGAATTCTTGAATCAACAAGCCGGATAATATCTCGAGCCAGCAGCTCCGATCCGCGAATCCCTTCTTCGTGCCCTTTTCTCTGTGGTGCTTCTTTTTTTTATAATTTTGCATACATATCGCGTACCTCAAGCAAACAGCAAACAGTTATTCCCGTGTAACTGGCGTTTTTCATCGCAAGTGATACCGTTCCCTTCTTAAAGCGATCAATCCGTCTAATCCGTCTCGGGTCCCGGGACATGTGTCGTACCTGGTCGTAAACCAAAGCGGGAACAAAAAAAAGGAGAACGGATATTAGAAATGCAGTAGCACCAGCGTATGTATTTAATGCCGATTGTGATGGCCATATCCTACCGCCGCCCGCCAGAGGGCTTCTGCAGGTCTCTGGCTCTACAGCTTCCCTTCTGCCGTCGGCCCTCGACACTGCCCGGCTTCGAGACCCGCAAACAAGTGACACTTAATGAGTATGCAAATGAAACTATCACTAGCTTAGAGCGGGAACGTAAAGAGACAGGTTAGACCTTCGGCCATCCTAAGCTCCCAACAGGCGATTCACATTGTCGACCAACTTTTGGGGTGGCACATCCCCAACAGCACAGGCCGAGAACCCACCACAGAGTTCGAGGGGAGGGTGGCTAAACGAGCTGTTTGAAAGCTTGTACGATTGCCTGCAACGTTCTTCTGCTGAACCTGTTTGGTGCGGTTGCAGTGATATCGTCTGCACTTGTTTTCCCGTGCTCCTGTTCGGTATTTTTTCCCACCGCCTCTCGGCGGTACCCGAGTGGTCCCGTTTGTTCGCCGTTTGCAGTGCAGCGTCAGGCCGCGAGTGCTTGTAGAGAGTTATGTTGTGATGTCAATTTTTTTCACCCCGCACACACACACGTTTACATTGCGTACGCAATGGTCGTGCAGTTTTTCGCGAATCCACCAAATGGTGCCACCGAGTGCAGCGGCTCTTCGTACCTACACTACCGGTTTGCACAAGCACACACACAGAAAGAGAAATACAGCAAAGGCAAACCTTCTCGTCGGGCAAAACGGCAACTGGCCCCTCCGGTGCGCTGCAATCCCGCTGAAATGTTGACTAGAGTGACGGTTCAAGATTTAATATGTTATTCGCCTTTTTATTATCTCTCACACACTAGAGACTGCAAAACGCCACACTTGCGCCGCGGTCGTCCGTCCCCGTCGGTCGTGCGGCCGTTTGAGGCGCACCCTCACTACCTTCTTAGCCTCCTTCCTCTGATACCGATTACGAAATGGCACGGATTTTGTGCCCGTCCCAAACCGTTGGCAGGGGGAGAGGGGGGGGATCGGGGCGGCGTAGCTCGGGCACTGGGTTTGACGGGTAGAAGGGCGCATGCGAACATGCGAACAAACACGAACCCCTGGGCACGGCACGGCGGACCGAACAAATGCGCGCTGCGGCGCTACCGGTGCGGTGCAAGAAGCATTTAAAAGCCTCAGCCCCGGCCGGTCAGCTGCTGGCTTGAAATGAAATAAATAAATTATTTTAAATGTAATATAAAAATGCACCAGCGCCCGCGACAGGTGGGCTCAGTGGCGGGGCAAACGGGACCGGTAAATGCACCTGCTGCTTGCTAGTAGCGCTTGCACTTGCGCCGGTGCACTGCACTGTAGTGTCGCTGCAGTCGATCGATACGGTTCCATTATGGCCTGTGAGCGCTGTGTCCCCCCGCACACACACACACCCTGGCAGGGCAATTATGTACAACAAATCAAACTCACCCGAAAGGTTATTTCGCACCGTTCACTCGATCGGCGACGACGACCTCGCGAAACAAATGCGAGTAGTGTAACTGCTCCTGCCGGCGGGGCAGAAGAAAGCGTTTCGCGCTCGGTTTAGAAAGGGTTGCGGTTTTTGGTGCGCACAAATACAACCGATCGATCGAGAGATCGAGAAGAAAAAACAAGGTGTGCAAACTCGTGGCGCTGGTGTACGCTTTTCCGGAAACAGCAAATGCTAGACGCTAATTGATTAACATCTCTCCCTCGCTCGCTCGCAGCCGTTTGGGGCATAAAGGACGCTTGTCGGACGCAGTGTTGGAGCATTTCATTATGCAGCTTGCGTAATTGGATGAATGTGTCATGTTATCGGCGGGATTGATATTTTCAACCTGGTTGGGTTGGACCGGGGTGTATTTTTTTTTCGCAATCGAACGCAATCGATTGGGAGATTGGGTTCGTCTTCTGTAACGCTGACGTCCAACGGTTTGTTCGCGCTGCAGCCGTCTCGTTAGGTTAGATGAGTTTGATTGATCGTGGCACAACGGGAGATCGTGCTCTGGGTTGGAGTTGGAGGATTTATTTGCATGTTTTCATCAGCTGCCCCGCACGGAATAGTGCAGCTTGACGATGCATCCCATCAGAAATAATAATTGGAATGCTGAAAAGGAGCTCCAATTTTGGTAGTCGATTCACACCTCCGCCGACACACCAGGGCGGAACGCCATTCCCATAAATAGTTCGCAATGCGGGTGATTGATTTTTCTTGCATTACATTTCGTGTTAGCGGCGAATGGTCCCCTCGCTTGGTTGGCACGAACCGGTCGTTAATCTTCGCACCCAGTAAGCCGATACATGCACCTAACTCCTGGCAAGCAGCAGCAATTAACCATCCCTGTTTGAATCGGTGTAACGTTCCACACCAAAAGTCATCCCCGTTTAGCAGACGCTGCCTTGCTTCTGCTGCAAGCAAACAAATCCTACCGCACCCTCAACACTGTCAAGTGCCGAAAATCAAGTGCTGTCAAAAAAAAGGGCAAACCACAACACACCAGTATCGCTTTACCTTTACACGAGCAAGAGAAAGGGTTGCGCTTGGTGAGAAAAATGTGTAGCATCGCCCACCCTCGGGTCAGCATCCGTTGATGCCGAAAACATCCAGCCTCTCTCTCACCGTCGCCGGCAAATTTCTCAAGATCGTCGCCCAGGCATTCTTCGCAACCACTCGGATTGAAATGATCAGAACCGCTACCGGGAGAGGAGGGGAGCGGGAGGGTGGCTGGTCGGCGCACCAAATACGGGCCAAATTAAATCATTGCTAACGAATTGGTTCTCCCTTGCCGAGAGTGGATCATTAAATTAAATCACTCCTGAGAGTGTCGGGAAAGGCCCAGTTGCATGCCACCCGACAACAACAACAACAACAACAACAAAAACAGCGTTAACAAACTGTAGCACTGGCCGGAAGCGGTTGCTGGGTGCCGTGGGAGCTCGCCGACCACGACCAAAACTGCACCGAAGCGACTCATTTAACAAGCAAACCTGTACTCGTTGTCTTAGTTGACAGTCGGGGGAGCAAAGGGGGGATCATTTTAAAGGCGCACATCGAGGGTGGGGTGGTCAGATGCCGGCACCATTAAGCTGGGAGAGCCATTTTGGCTGGCGGTGGGGTGTTAAAAACCGGTGAGCTCATTTTGGAGACAGGTGAGAAGCGCGCTCGTTTGATCCCCCTCCGGGTTTGACTGAGCAGGGCAGGCGCGAATATCGATAATCGATTAAATCCCGAACCAGTCCATGTGTGTGTGTGTGTGTGTCCGGAGACTGGGGCCAGCTTACTGTCAGTCAAAAAAAAAACAAAGCAGAGAAATGCAAAACTTAGCGTTAATGCGATATTGTCTACTCCTACTCGACAACCGTGCAGTGCACCATCTTTCACTTTGCGCT
Source organism: Anopheles melas (assembly GCA_000473525.2). Classification (NCBI taxonomy): domain Eukaryota; kingdom Metazoa; phylum Arthropoda; class Insecta; order Diptera; family Culicidae; genus Anopheles; species Anopheles melas. Next base: position 1,783 of record AXCO02003018.1, on the reverse strand, counting down.
TTCCTTCCATAGCACGCTCGTTTTGTTTTCTCCCGGCATGTGTTCCCCAATTTCGTCGCTTGGAACCGTTGCCTTGCCAGCTCACATAAGAAGCTTTTGCTGCTTCTCCCCCTCCCCCATACATTCGGCCAAGCGTCTTAAGATTCCAAATATTGATTGACAATTTTTGAACCGTCCGAATCCAGGAATGGCCGCCAGAGAAAGGACCATGCCCCAGCCCGAAGGTGTTAAATGTAACAAGTGTCACGACACGGCCATTCTCACGCCCCTTGTACCGGGCATATAATCGGGATCGATTTATTACGCGCAGCCGTACGTCGTTTTGCTCTGTTTGATTACCTTTTTCTGGCCTATCCGGCTGCTTAACTTCATCATCCACCTCGTATTTGACACCGGCCCGACAAACGTCAAATGTTGCCGATTAAAACGTCACCTGACCGTGGCCACCGAACGACCATACCGTTCGTCTCCCCTCCCGACCGTCCCGACCGTCCCGATCGATCGCTAATCAGATTAGCTGGATAGTAGAACGGAGCGAAAAGTGTGTGTGTGTCTCCATGCCGAAGATTGTGTTCTATTTTTAAGCAAAGCGCATTCTTCGCACGATCACCACCAGCCACCAAATTGTGTCCGGCTCGGGTAAAGGGACCAGCTTTCGTTTCCTTTGGGTCGTGTTGTTAATGCTTCTTTTCATCGCTGCTGCTGCTGCTGCTGCTGCTGCTGGATTCGGCGCTCAGCTACGAGCGATAATATCATAATCCGAGCTGAGTGTGTTACTCAAACGGTCCCGATGTCGGGTCCCGACTCCAATTAAATACCATTCTGTCGCATCCCGAGCGTGTAGGCCACAGTTGGCAGAGGGGGCGGAGGCGCTGACCCACCAACCTGTCCCGGGACGCACCACTTCGACCACTTTTCGATGGGTAACATTACCATAAAAATTTGATTTTATGCTCGTTCAACATAAACAAAACTTCTACCCCGGTATCGGACGATCATCGTATCGGTTCGCGGTGCCGTTTTGAGCCCCCCCCCCCCCCCTCCCCGTCCGCCTTCGCCAAGAGTGGGCAGAAATATTATATTGCCCACTATCATATGCATTCTAATTGCCGCCGTGCGCTCAATCCACAATTTGTTAACCTTTTTTGCGTTTTCCTTTTTTCCGCCTTTTCTTTTTTTCTCGCAGGAGGCCAAAGATCATTGCGTATCGTCACCGTGTATCGAGGGTCAGTGTTTGAACACGCCGGGCGGCTACTACTGTCACTGTCCGCCCGGTCGCGCCGGCCGTCACTGCGAGTTTCCGCGCGTACCCTGCGAAAAGGGTGGTCCCTGTGCAAACGGTAAGTGTATATTCGTACCATTTTTTGTTTGCTTCTCCCCGTTCTTACAAGATAAGGCAGCATGCGATGCGCAAATGTGGGTGGAAAAGCTGCGTCGTCCCTGTTCCAAGAGCAGTCGTTCCAAGAGGGGGATGGGGAAGTGCCTATCGACGACGTGTGTCTAAATTAAACCTCGATCGAAAGCTCGCTCGATCGGCTCGGCCCCATTTCTTTTCGCACCTTGGAGTACCCCAATTCGGACATGGTGGAGCCACCGTGAACATTAGCATATTCGTGACATCCAATTTATTGCGCCATATACGCCACCGCGATGACAGCCGCCACGGGTCGCGTTGGGAGCATCCCGGCCGGGCTGCTCTTCCGCCTGCTTCTTCCAGTGCTCGCGAAATGAAGGTGTCCGATTTTTGTGTCTTTGGCGCTGACCAAGAGCGAGAGAGAGAGAG
>AXCO02003017.1:0-25704 GCA_000473525.2 Anopheles melas | reverse complement strand
ATAAAAGGTACCCGGATAAATGGCGTCCCATTGTTGGTCAACCGATGAGGGCAGTGGTTGTCAAAGTTTGTGACCGAAAAAATGTTCGTGTAAGTGTAAAACAATGTGAAAGAAAACTGTTAAGTGTCGTCAACTGGAAATCAAAAAGACATATGTGGCTCGCGAGCCGTCCTTTGCCGATCGCTGTGTTAAGGGAATGTTTCAAACAGGAAGTGGAATCGTGCAAGCATGTTGTGAAGGTTTGCAATCATACAATGGAGTATTGCAAGCAAAATGTAGATCATCGATATCACTTCCAGGTTATTAACACCATCTACCACAGTCCAAAGACAGCTCCACAGTATGCTTGCAAAAGCTTCCATTACTCTGTTGCAACACTCCAATGTATAACTGCAAACCTTCACAGTACTACACGTTTGCAACATTCCACTAACCAATTGAACTATTGTATGTTATTATTTGAACCTCTGTAACATTTAAAAGCATATTTAAATGGAATAAGTTAATTATTTATTAAACGCTGTATTTGAGGAGCGCTGATATTTTACAAAAATATTCGCTCATGGAAAACCTCTCTTTTCCTAGTACCATGCCTTTCACACTAGCGAGCACGAGCAAGGGAAAGGTGCTATCAAATCCAATTGAATGCATTTTTGCACTCCATCAAATCGCCAAGCAAATCGTAAGCAGATATGCAACGTACGATCGCTTTCAGCCGAGCAAAATTGTAGAAAGATTCCGACACACGTTCCTAGCGCGCGTACTGCCGAAGAAAGGCTCCGCTACTCCCTGCCCCACCATTCAGAGCGGAATCAGTTTCATAATTGAATGACGTGGCACTGACACCGGAAATAGTTTCGCCCCGGAAACGCACAACAAACACCGGGACCGATGCAAGACGCGTTGCTACGAGACTCGTTCGCTCGTTCTGCTTCATTCACTGCGCTACGTGCAGGCACGATAAATACCGGGCAGAAAGAAGCGATGCACAGCTCCGGCTGGCAGTTGGACCACCGCTTCACACATGGCCCGATGCTATGCTGAATGCTCAGCCACGGAGGACATTACCGAGTGCGAAGGCGACAGGATATATTTTAATAAAACCAACCAACCAACAGCGGAAGCACGGGAACGAGAGTGCCAATGGGGTCCGGTTTTGAATGCACTCGGACTGTGCGAAAGCAAACCGACCGAAGCGGAAACGGAAGCAAAAGGAAGTTTGAAAAGGAGCCGAAACCGAACTGGTCCGGTTTCTTCTTTCGACACCATGAATGGGAAGATGGTTCCTTTATACTACGAACTGCATTTGGGCGTGTATCGCTCGGTGAGTGCTTGTCGGCAATAAGATCGCCTAAGGCTTCCACCAGTATGGAGAGCGCACAAGAATTGGACGATTTTTCGCCCCACTGATTTGAAGGCTTTGAAAAACGACAAAGATGAAACGGGCGGCTGGTGCACCTTGTAGCTTACATTCATTGCTTACCGATTGGTTTGCTTCGAACGTGCAGCTATTCAGTTAAGTAGATGTAAACGATTGCGTAATCGTGGTAAACTTCAATTAAACAGCATATTTTGTTTACTATGTGAGAAGATTATTGTAAATCATGTTGAATAAGCAGTTTTTCCTAGCAATTATGAAAAGGAAAGTTAAAAAGTCTATGAGTAAGATGAGAATTAGTAGAGTAATGCCCTTTAGAGCTGAAGTTTATTTAATATTGACAAAATTTGGGCTGGTCTCGTACAGGTACAGTCGTCAAATCGTACGACTTAATAACATGCCCTTGATGGGTTCAAGCCCCGAATGGACCGTGCCCCCATACGTTGGACTGACTATCCTGCTACTAGTAAAACAATAAGAAAATCTGAAAGCTAAACCCACTAGAGCTACAGGCAGTCCTTGACCGACAACGGTTGTTATGCCAAAAGGAGAAGAAGAAAGAACGAAATTAGTGGTACTTTTAAATAGATTATTGGTAACGGCATGGGAGCATCTCTCTTCAAATGCATTTTTGAAATCAGCAAACTGTTTATAAAAAAGAGACATCTACAGTAGTTGTAGAGGAGCACAGCTGTATAACACTATTTCTTAACCACCAGGCTGTACTACACCGATTGGAAAAGTATAACAATGATTCGCACCACAACATACAGCAGTAAAGCGTTGCATTCGTGCGAATGCTGTTCTACAAGGATTCTGCGCAAAGCATCGTGAGCTTTCGATTGTAAGATATTGAACTTTTTAGTACAATAAAACTTTTCAAATCAGTTATAAAGCCTTTGTGGTAGCTTGTTTTTCAAGCTTTAAGGCGACAGCAACCGAAACGACTCTAATGGAACATATTCGAAACATTACTAACGGCATGTGTTTGAAGTAATCGTTGTACTTGGTGTTTAATGTACACTACAATAAAACACTGTGAAAAGCTTATCAAATGAAGCTTCCAGAAAAAACAGTCGAGTCCAGGTCCGAACGCATGAGTCATAAGAAGCTTAATATGATTGGGTTGGTAACAAAGTTTGAATGTTTCGTTTGATGAATGTGTGCATGACGTTTCTACCAAAATAGGCATTATATTTTCTGATTCAGTGTTTTTTTTTTAATTTTAATCCTAAATGAAATACAACAATTTTACGTACTAAAGTTATGAATAGTCGAAACATTTGATAGCTTGGGTCGTCTCTTCATACAATGTTGCCTTGTGTTTGTTAATTATTCCTCCAATATTAAAAATATAAAAGTTGGGTTTTAAAATAAATTCTTAAAAATTGTGTACCAGCAGTTGCTTAAAAAAATTAAGAACTGTGGTACTGAAAACATGACCCGTTGTTAGTCAAACATTATAAAATACCAGGCGCCTCCATCAAGTAAATTATTCTGTTTTATGAAATACGAGCCGAAACAAGCCCTACCACGCTGTATGAGAAAAAAATACATTTACAAAACCCATTTGATGGTGTCATAATTCCCCAAAACCCATTGTTTCACACGAAAAGCCACACAAAACACAGACACCCACACACACACACGGCTCCTGTTAATGGAAAAGTTTGAAAAGTTAGCTCTATCGTGAACGGATCTGTAATTATCCGAAACAACAGCCGGAAATTTCCCACCAATTCTGGCACACAACTGTGTCCCGAACAAAACCGGAAAAGCTTTCTGCCCAGTGGCATTAATTCCATTAACATCTTGTGAATGCGGTACACGAACAGCAAGCGGGCAGCGCCTGCTTCGATAGTCTCAGTTGTTCATTTGGCTAGTTACTTTTCCAAATTTATTTCGATAAACTTTTTTTTCTCTGCCGTCCTCGATCCTTCAACACAACCGCTTTGTTGCTGAGATTTACTCTCTCTCTCTCTCTCTCTCTCTCTCTCTCTCTCTCTCTCTCTCTCTCTCTGTGCGCCATACTGTCCGTGCACTCTGCAGACCTCTTGGGCAGAGCAAGCTAGTCTGTGCATCGTATTCATCACTTTTAAAATTACTTCCCAAACCTGACGACACGTTCTGTGTGACCGGTGTATTTTTTTTCTTCATTCCATATCTTCCGTTACAGTCCTACGTCTGGGCAGAAAATGTAAACAAAAGTTTAACAGGGTCTTCCCTTTTTCCTGCCCCATTCCAACGCTACCAAGCGTTTGCTAAAGCCGATAGGACGTTTTAGATTCTGGCCATGATAAGCCAGGCAGCAGCCGCATTTTTGCCGATGGACGATCAGCTGCAGAAACACAAAGCGAACGCTGTGTGTCCATTTCCTTACTTTATGAGCGTATGGCGCTGTCAGAAATGAAGCGTCCAGATAAGCACTTTTATGCTTTCCGTTTGTCTCCGACAGCACCAGCCGGTGTCTACACGAGCAGTGCGTCTACACGAACACTCTGTGTGCGGGAAGGCCGGGCGGGTCATTGTTTCGTTCAAAGCGTTCGGGAAGAGCCACGGTAGGTTAATCCAAATGGCTCCCGGATCTGGAAAACCCCCGGCCGGCCCGGGATGACGCCGACGGACGACGATGAGGCAGAGAAACTATTTTACCGACGATCATTTTTCATACTTAATCATGTTTTAAATTATTCATGTAATCTTTGTCGTTTGATCTGCCGCTTGTCCGGGTACGGCAGCCGGCACTCTTATGCTGGTACCGTGGTGGGAGCGTTTTTCTTCCCCTGGTGTGCTGGAAAAGGATTCAGATTGAAGGTACTTTGTCTTTGTCGCTTCCAAACGGATTGTTCACATTTTCACTTGAATCGTTGTATGTAATGGAGGGAGGGGGAGGGCACGTAGAGCGTCGTGCATGGCAAGCCGTCTAAGCTCATTGCGGTTCGAGATGGGTCTCGGGGTGTCCAAACTGGCTGGCTGGCCCTCTTTCTTTCTCTTTTTTAACGCTTCCATTGCATGCTACTGGCAGCATCAAGTCAGTCCATTTCTTACCATTGGATCCCGTGGAGATATCATTCTAGTAGTTCGGATAGCACTTAGTAGTGGAATGCTTTAGGCTTGGCTTTTCCATTACCTCGTGATACGGCACTTGACGAGATACGGCATGTGTGCCATTTACTGGAACAGGGTGGCCGACACATTTAATCGAAAGGAGTCCATTCTGAAAGTCAATGAGGGAAACAAACATTTTCGCAACTTCGTTTCTACAGCAACAACTGGATTAGTCTAATGAAGGTTGTAAATTGTTGAGCCCGGTCGGGTCATCGGGATTTTTTTTTTCGATTGTGCAGATCTTTATCTTCAGCTCATGAAGCGGAAGAGCGCGTGTTTGTGTCAGGAGCTGACATTAAAGGAAGAAATGCTTTTGACAAGCAAATGAATACAATTAGCGCAAAAGTAAAATTAATTAACGATAGAGAAAAATACAATAATTAAAAATGTTGAGTTACTTACATTACAAAATCAAATCAGCCACAACTAACCTTTTTACAATCAGTCATAACTAAGAGCACCTCAATTATTTGTTTGTGTTTACATCGCATGATCTTTTTCTTATACGGTACAACGGAATTGCAATGTCAAAATGTGTTGATGATAATTAAACCCTTTATGCATTAACCTATTGCGCGCGGAGGCGTCCGCCATTAAGGCCGGGAGAACGGACTGACAGACGAAAGTTTCGGTTTGGAACACTCCTGAGGCAGGCCAAGACAGCAAAGCGGTTGTAGCGCCGGATAAGTAAGTAAGTAAGCATTAACCAATTTGCTGTTTGATAAAAGGTCATCAAAGATAGTGGACAGAAGTAGCGAGGATTTTGCAACCATATTTTCACACATGCGCTCTTAGTAAACTAGGTTGGTTCAAAAAAGGTTGTTTCGTTAAAATAGCTTTGGAAATTGGTCCCGTGCAAAACACTCTATTAATTTGAATCACTTCTTCATTTAATGTCGAACAAATATTCACTCGATAAGGTATTTTTCTGGGCCGGTCTGGTGGTACAGTCGTCAACTCGTACGACTTAACAACATGCCCGTCATGGGTTCAAGTCCCGAATAGACCAGACCGCGTCCCCATACGTAGGACTGACTATCCTACTATGGTAACAATAAGTCACTGAAAGCCAAGCTCACTTCACTAGTGGGTACAGGCAGGCCTTGACCGACGGCGGTTGTTGTGCCAAAGAAGAAGAAGAAGAAGGTATTTTTCAGTATGTAAGGTATGTGATTGGACGGCGGTCTTGCTATACTCTTTGATTTTTGAGCATCAAATACGGAATTCATAGTGCGGCAGCTTCGAAAAAGGAACAGAAGTGATACAGTAAATACATTTCTGCATATTGAACGGACCATAATGGGTATTTCTAAATGGTGTTTAATAGAACCCCAATTTATTGTTCAATCTTTGCCTAACAGATAGCTAAACCCTCATTTTGCAACATTTTTTAGATTGCGTTTATCATAACTATAATTAACCCCTATTTCACTAGCTGTAGATTACCAAGAACATGATAGTAAAAAAAAACTACTCCTCATAAAGCTTTCCAAATATTCCAAATTTCCATTTACGTAGCACCTACAGCTTACTCATGTCATATTGCCTCAACCCAATTACCACGGACGCCGTAGTTGCGCCTCAGTATGTGCTAGATATTTTATTAATTAGCAATTGCTCCCCGTTGAGTTATGGAGATGGGAGCGACAGTAAATGATGATTAAACAGCAGCCTAATAACTTGCTGCTGGTGCGAGTGTAAAGGCGTCTCCGAGCACAGCAAAGTATTCAGCGGGCAAGACAACTACGAACCGCTGTCTAGATTCTTGGTTAGCTAGTGTCACATTTCCTCGGCTCAATTTTACGCCCTTGGCGCTATAAAACCGTACGAATCGTGTAGTGAAACATTCGTGCTTCGTCACACGATACGGGGAACAAACTATTACCCTTCGGACAGGCAGCACACATTAATGGTCACCTTTAGGCCGCTCAAAGCTAGCAAGAGATCAATTAAACTACACTCACGAAAGAAAAACTAAACGGATGCGCCATGTCGAAACACATTAAGCTTCTTGTTGAAATATTAAAGCTTATCATTTTACTCCCACAGAAGGTGTGGGTTTTATTTGAACCGCAACTAAATTATAGTTTCAACCCGTTTTTCCCTTACAACGCAAAAGCACATAAAAGAGGAGTCCTAAAGGGAGGGGGGGGGGGCGAGAAGTTCGGTACGACAACCGCAAACGAAATAATAACATAAATCTTCCAATTTATTCAAATTGAGTGCATCATTTCTGACCACTTTCGGTAGCTGAACGGGTGGAGAAAAAATCTCTCATCCCTCCTCTTTCCCTGCTCGCTCCCTAGAACTGTATTGATCAACTCCACCTCGGGTGCCGGGAGCATAATTATGTTTCCACTTTACGATGCTAATGCGCCCTAATCATTGCGCTTCGGCACGAACGAACGACTCCGCCGAGGTAAATGAAATTTTATTTATTCGTCCTTCACAAGAGTGGCCACACCATGTGTGTGTGTGTGCGTATGGTTGTGTGTGCCTCTGTTTATGTGTGTCCAGCGACCCCGACCTTTCGTCCGAGCAGAAATGGTGTTTGACCGTCATGAACTCCTGTCATCCAGGCGAGCAAACACTCACATCCCCACTCACACGACCGTACGCACACAGACAGATACTTGAGCAGCTTCATCATCACCGACGCTTTTCCCATTTCCCGGTATTTTATGCTCCCCGGTCCCTGTCGCCCGGCCGCACCAGCCCGCGCGTTTGATGTACCCGTCGGTCGCGTCACGCGTTCTGCCGCGCCACACGGGAACACGTACGCATCAGCGCACAAATCAAATCGCGCCACCATCATCCGTTTGACGGTGGACCCTCCAGGACCGGTTTCGTTTCATGGGCCATGTGTGCCTGTGCGGGGGAAAAATGGGTTGAACTAACGATCCTTCATCCCTCGGCCCTTCGCCACAGAATCGGCTGACATGGCAATTGTGTGAGTGTGTTTGTGTGTGTGTGTGCGTCTGTGTCGATTGCCGTTTGCACTAAAACAGTAATGGGCAAAATAAACATTATTGCACAAGCGAAAGTCCAGCGCTTCTCACCCGTTCTGGACGGGGACGGGACGGGAGTGTGGCGCGCCGGAAGGTCCGGAACAAACAGCCGGGTACAGTGGGAACAGTAAAAAATTTCATTTTCAATAAAACAAGGGATTTTCGACGGATGGATTCCATGTCGGTCCGTGGGTCCAATGATGGGACCCTTCTGCGTGGACCGCCGAATGGATGGTTGGTAGTTGGATGGCATGCTTTCAGGGGAAAGAAAGACAAAAAAACCGGCAACCAGTGCCCCTTTTGCAGGCCGGGGGAACGTTCTGCTGATGATTATGAAGTAGCATCCTGCCATGTGACAGTAGGGGTATTCGGGTTGGTATCAGCAAAAAGGGATAATAAAAAAAGGGATCCCCGGTATATTGTAATGCTCTAATGCTGTCTCTCTCTCCCTCCCTTTCTCTGTTGCTCTCTTGCTCTTACTTCTTTTAGCGCACGGTCACTGGCGCTCGTAAACGTTCGTGTGGTGTTTGTAGTAATTACCTTACATGAATAAGTAATAAATTTTATTACCAGCGCTCGCCATATTGGCCTGATTACGGGCTTTAACAAAGCCGGATCTTTCGGAATGTACGCAAATGCCCGGAATGTGCACGGTTTCAATAGTTTGCATTGTTGTTGAAATGGAATGGAATCTTTGTTTTGCAGCGAAGGCAACAATTAGTAGCAATGATTCAATATTTCCTTGTCACTCACATGCTCCAATCCAATGCTTGGTAAAGCGAAGCTATGTTACGATTTTTGTTATTGATGTTGATGTTGAATAAATGAAGATTATTCTGTATAACTACAGTAATTATCCCCAGTGCGCGTTACTCGATATACGCGAATTCCCAGTACGCTATTCCTGTACATTTGTCAGCTCCATGTGTTCTTTTTAATAAAATATGTTAATATCTTAAAATATGTTATGCTCTTTGTGAGTTTCAATAATGTGCAAAAAGCATTTTGCATCGAATCTGTACCAAAGATATCTGTTTTACAACAAATATATATATATATAATTAATAACTCTGTTTCTAAAGCTTGTTTACACTCATACCAGTAGTTTATACTCTTTTTCCATGGAATTTCGCTATACGCGAATACTAGAGATCGTGATCGGTCCCGTACGATAACGTCTATCGACTAATGACTGTACAATAATTAAACTTTCATCGCAAGGCTGCTATTTTATTAATGGTTTTGGTGTAAAACACATTTTTAGAAAATGAATAAAATTAACATATCGGTTAATTGTTTGACAAATTTTACACTTTTCCAGCAATTATCCTACTCAACGAGACGTTTTTATATTATATCAACCAACGTCAACCCAGCGTTGCTGCAACAGCGATACGATTTAAAGCAATACAGAGCACGATGAAAAGATAACTTCTTTAATTTTGTGTAACTTCTTATCTACAATTTGATGTTTTATCTTTACAAATTTGTTGAGTCACATTTACACTACATTTTCCAAGTGTTATGAACTTTGTTGAACAGTGTAGGATATTTAGAGCATTACATTAGGCTTGAGAGATAGAAATCGTGAAATTAAAAAAAAGTTATATAGAAACAAGGTGGCGATAAAACGAAATAATATAAAAAGGGTAAAATAGCGCAAACGCGTTCCTTTTTCGATCGAATATTTGGTAAATATATTGAAATTTGGACGTTAGGCCCAGCTGCCTATAATCGTCCACGGCTTATAAGATAGTTGAACAACGTTCAAAAACAGTTGTAACGCCAAGACTGAAAATTTTAAGCAATGTTACAAATTCCACAAAATTTCAGTTTAATTAAATTCATTCTTTGTATTTCAGAAAATGCAGATGGAATTTAGAGAATTAAGAAAATAATCCTATAACAAGTATTTCTTTCTTTAAAGGGACAAGATGCTGAGAGTTTTCCTAGCAACAAGGCACTCGCGATACAAACGTAAAAGGGGAAATGAAGAAATCTCTTGAACAAAGAAACGCCCTAGATGCTATCTATGCATCCATTTACTCCGGCCGCGTCCATAGTGTTTAAAAATATCTCATCTCGAGCAAGTAATTCACCATCGGATACCCTCGCCAAGCAAGGGAATGATAAAAAGGTATCACTTTTAAGACACACTCACCCGCATGCCCGCCGTCACTCGCCAACGACGGCGAAACAAAACGAAACAGGTTAGTGTTTTCCCCGAAACGAAGTATGAAAAGCCGGTGCCTCATTCTGCAAACAGCACTTTCCAGGGGGGGGGGGGGGGGCGCACACTAAAAGTGTGTGCATTGTTTTTGGCAGAGCATAATCACATTTTTCATGGCAGTCGGCTCCGACCGAACGACCGCCGGCTGCCGGGTAGTCGAGCCGTTGTCACACCGTTCCCTGCTGCCGCCTTCATGAAACGATGAGAGGGATTTCTGCACTTTTCTTGTACTCGTTTGTGGCCGAGCTGCCCGGAGCTCACCAGTGCCAAAAATAACGTCGTCTCAAAAATTAGGTGCCATCATCGGATGGCCGTCGACCGTGGCCGTCAGCATCAGCCGTCCATCCACCAACCGTTTCCAACCAGCGCTGCTTCCTTCATCACAACCGTTAGTTTCACGTGGCGAAAACATGACAAAGAGAGCACGACAGAGAGAGAGAGAGAGAGAGAGAGAGAGAGAGAGAGAGAGAGAGAGAGAGAGAGAGAGTTTCGTCGCACGTTGCAAATGGTTGCGCTTTACAGCCTGGCTAATAAATTCACCGATAGGCAGCGTCTTATTAGTATGCAAATGTTAGCCGTAAACAGTTTTCACACATTTCACAGGAAGAATATGGTGGTTGTTTGGGTATGGGAAGGTGGTGCGGGAGGGAAGCGGCACGGGTGATAACGTTTCCTCCTCCTGTAGGCGTTGGTTGGCTGGTTGGGCGGCGAGCCCACAGGACAGGAAACGAGAAATCTTTACCACATCGCCGTTCACCGTTGACGTTGAGTGATGTTGCTGAGCGTCTTAAGAAGGAGAACACCTTCCCATCTCCCTCGTTGGTTTGTGTTCGTCGCGGAAAAGTTTTTCTCTTGCCTCTCTTTGCTCCACCACCCCCTGCACGTCCTTCCCCCCTGTTTTCTGTCACTCTATAATGGAATTGATGAAACGGAAACTGTATCGAACAGAAGTTGATTGAATTTGCCTTTTAGCCAGCCAGACGGGCCGACGCCAACCGGAGCGGGCTGCAGACCTACATAGCTTGATGGATTTGTGTAAGGATTTTTCGCCACGTAAACAGGGACCGCTCCGAAGTCCGGAACGGGCAAAGGTATGCCGGCTTATCGTCGCTACGCGGACTGACTACAGCGCGTTGGATCAACAGGAAATTAAAAGAAAACATTTGCTCGTCGAGGGACGGGATTTAGCAGAATTGGAAGCAGAATTGGAGCAACAACACAAAATCCCCTTCCTTCACCGTGGTGACTGGTATAAAAATAACCGATCGATTTGCAAATCATTAAGCAATCCAGCTATCTTTAGTAGTAGGCTATCTTTGCACATAAAGCTGATCCTTGTAACATTCGAACATGGATCAAAGAGCTGGAAAACATTTCGAAGAGCTGAAGTAAATGAGAAAACCAAACAAAAATCAAGTTTAAATTTTTGTGGTGCCGTGACCAGGATACTTTAAACATAAAATTCGACTAAACTCAACGAAACTTATCTTAGCGGCACCAACCAACGACCAGGGTGTTTGTGAAACTACTTTTGAACTGTCTTTTTATCGGTTCAAAGTCAAACCAATGAATCCTTAAAATCGTGCATTTTATAGCACATAAACCAAACTCCGACGTGGGCTCACCTGCACAGTTGCAGCAGTGCTTTCGCGTGCACCATTTCGGGTGTGGGGTTTTTCTGTTCTTTTTCAAACGATTTTCCTACCCCTTGCCGTGCACCGAGTGCAATCGTAGCGAAAGTTTAATGAGTTTGTGTTTCGTTTTTCGGATCGCAATCTAATTCGTCGCTTTCTGCCGCTCTTGGTCGTGCGGCATCCTTAAAAAAATCGAAGAATATCTCTTTCGCAAACAGTAAATTTTCAATAAATCGCGTGAAGTGACTGCTTTTTTGCTCTCCCCCAAAGGTGCATATCAACTGCACCACCAACTTTTAATGGTGATTACCTTCGTCGAGACGAGTTTAGTGCCTCCTTCATATGCTGTAGATGAAGTTTTATTGGTGCATCGTGGTGGCACGCGCACACACATAAACAGAGAGCTAGGAAACAGGGGCCCATTGCGTCACTTTCGTCGCTCATAAAGAAATGGCCCTCTGGATCTATACCGTTCGGGGCACGATTCGTTTACGATTTGACGGCAAGTGGAAATAAAATTCACTAAATGCAATGGAGTTTTTTTCTTCTAAGGCAGCGAGAAGAAAACGCAAAACTAACAAACTAGCACCAAACATCGAATAACGTAGTTGCAACGCAAAAAATAATTAGTTTATTCAATTGAACGCACCTTGCACCACAGATTTGCCTGATTGAAAAAGTTTTGTTTTCTTCATTAAACAGCAACTTGTGTTCTTTCGTACTTTTGTTCTTATTTTCTTTCGTACTTTTGTTTATTTTTCTAACGTCAAACAAGTTCGTCTGATAAGCACGGGTGCCAATTTTTTCGGGCGGGATGAACAACCGATAACTGGTTTAATTCAATTCAGCAAAGTAAAACCAGAACCACCTTCGCCGTTCCCAACTTCTGAGCCCTCAACCATTTCCCCCACTAAACATCTTACTCCATCCGAACGCATCGTCCCTGTACAGGACCTTTTTATACGGTCGAATGCAGCGTCATTTTTTTTTGTATTAATTTAATAAATAAATAACTTCATTACTCCCAATCACTAGCAGCTGGCACGGGACCATGCCTTCCCGAAAATCAGCTTCTTGAGCGCCTTGGCACTCTCCATTCAAGTGCAGCTCGAACGGTGTGGAATGGTGTGAAGCAGTTGTGGCTGCTAAGAGCAGTCCAGATTCAAGTGACGGGTTTGAATTTTTAATTTACGTTTGCCGTTGGCGTTAAGCTGCACCATTTACTAGACCGGCTGCAGGACGTCTGTTTGTAGTCCGGACGAAAGGGAGCCAACAACAGTGGTGGTGGCAGCAGTAGCTGTTAACGCTGCTGACGTAAGACGAGCTAACGAAAGAGGTCTGTTTTTTGTCACTCTCTTCCGTCTGGGCCACGTTCACACTTGACTCGCCAGGCGTAAGATGGAAAATAAGTTAATGAGTTCCCTGGCTGGCGGTGATTTGTGCTTAGTTACAGATGCGCTTTTCCTTCCTGTTCCTCGCGTGTGTGTTTGTGTGTCTTACATTAAACAAGAACTTCTCAGAACTGGAGTCGAGAAAGAGGTGGTGGCGGAGCTAAGGATAAAATGAATGTTACTTTTATCTTCTCGTAATCGTTTTCTTTAAGCAATACTCTTTTGCTTCATTCTCCTTTTTTGTGGTAGTTAAACAGAAAAGGGAAAGTATCATCACTTCTTGCACCATTGTTTGACCCCCAGACCGGACATTAGCAAGCAGCCCAAAGGTGACAGTTTATAGCGTGGCACTCGCCCGGTGTGTAACTCGACCATATCCAGCTTTGATAAGCCACCAGTTGATAATGTTGTGCCGTTTAAATGATGGCTCATTTGTACGCTTGTGGAAGCATCCGCTAATGGGAGAATAGGAATCTTCAGCTTCAGCCATGTGAAGTACCGCAACAAAAAAAATCATAACGAAGGCAGAAAATAGGATGAACAGTTTGTGCGTCTTTTCACCTTAAGCTTGGGCAGCACCACATGGGACAAGGAAAAGCATCTTAAATTACTACGGAAGACAAATTAAAGGATGGAGTTGAAAACTTTTTCATGAAATGATTATAATTGTGAAAGTAACTTTAAAGGATACAGTGTGTGATAAATTACAAATAGTTCGTTGCTTTACTTCATAGATTGGAATAAAAGTTCAAATCAAACTGTTCATGAAAATTATTATGAGACTTATAATGATAAAAAGTAATAAAACATAATTCATAGTCTGATAGTGAGAAAATCATATGATTAAGGAGAAAAAAGAAAGCCAGTTCAATAGATAGAAAAATACACACAAAAATCGATAAAAGAAACAAAACAGATTAAATAGAGAAACGAAGAAAATGCTAGAAAACGAACGATAGTAGAAAGAAACAATGTATAACAAACAAAGAAAAAAGTAGAAATAAAGTATAATACTCTATGAAAACAGAAGAAGAAAAAAGGGACGAGAATTACACATGAGAAAAATCAAAAGAGAAAAAGAAAAATCAAAAGAGAAAGAAACAGAATATGAAAAAAGCAGATTAAAGACGACTTTGATGAGGAAGATAAAGAATAATTAAGAAATCATAATTCTTGGAAAACGATTGGACGTGTTACGATATTTAGCTACACAGCAATTTCTATACAATCATGAACCTACAACATATATTTATTGTGTTGATAAAGCATGCTTACGTGTTAGAAAACAGCGTATACTTATCTGCACGATACCCTAAGTCAGATTTATATTTCACAGCACCCTTGATCCGGATGCATCCTCCAACCACAGTGAAGATACAACCGAACGCAACAAACTGGGAGCAGATAGTAAGCTAGATAGCAACACTTGCTCCAGTTTAACCCACTGACCTTCGTCCCATACGGCACACCGTTTTGTCCAGCACCTTCCTCCGCTCTGTCAAAATGTCTAACCTCAGTTATTTATTAACCCTTTCGCAGGAACCGCCACGTGCCACGAAACGGAACGCAGCTTCAAAGCTGCCGCGCACCTTACCGGGGGGAGGAACGGATGACAGCGGTGCATCATAAATTATGATTTTAACATTTAATTTATGTTACGCAAAATCGCTGAACCCTCGTCAATCGTCCGACGCCCGAACCGAAGCTGCTGCTGCTGCGGTGGTTTTGGAAACGAAAAATGGGTTATTAAATATTGATATTCTGCCAGTGATAAGGACCGACCGGCCGGCATGTGAGGAATGGGCGGTCGCCACGCCCCATACCGGCATTCTCGGCAAAAGCGCCCGGCGTGATAAATGACTCAATGAGTGGCTGGGAATGTTGCGTGCGCCCTTACACCATGTGTAAAAACTGCCGAAAACGTGCCACTGTGGCGAAAGTTTTCGGGCGGCAGCAGCAGCAGCAGCAGAAGTGGATCAATATTTTATTACTCTATCGAGGCGGCATCTTTCGATGGAGCAGCGCGTGTTCACATTACTGCGAAAGGGTTTCGGTACCGAGGCTTAGTAGTGATCCAGCCACCCTCCTCCGGTCAGCCAACCCGTCCGAATGATTGAAAAGGGGACTTACACGAGATAGAGATTGTCCTCGGGTCGGTTGGTTGTGGGAAAGCCAATTTGTGTGTGCATCGGGTTCTGTTTGCAAACGCCAGCGGTACGTTGCGATGTGATTAAACATATTCAAAGCCACAGGGCGGGCCGGAATGGCCGGATGGTGTGGGTAGGGACGTGGCACAAGACGTGTGCCTCTTCAAGCTATCCGACCGATCTTACCACAACCGGCGACACACTTGGGTCGGGTGAATAAGGATCTTTTCCATCATTACTTCGGTTCATTCACCGTCCAACCTCTGCACAGCATTACTGGCGGCCGCTGGCCTCCAGTCCTCCATCGTCCAGCGCTACGTTCTACCCCACTTCCTTAAGAGATGTCCCCCATTGCATACCGAAACGACTCCGCTCCGTTTCGCTTCGGTTGGTTTCTCGCGTCGCCTGCCAGGAATGGCTCCTACGCTGAAGCCCGGAGAATTGCACCGGGCCTTCCAGAATCATAAAGCATACGTTTCTCGGCACCATAACGACCTACCAACCGCCAACCCTACCCCTGCCTGCTTCCATTTGCGAAAGTGACGATGACGATTTCAGCACCGAACGAACGGTGAAATGATGGTATTATCCTCCGAGCACTCATTTGGTTCATGGCGTACGTGTGCAACTGTAACGACGATGTTGCCGACGCGGCGAGTGACGACAACACAACACCAGAGCACCAACACACACTCATACACACACACACACACGTACACAATGGGGCTGCCGAGCTGGGTGATGAGATTTGCAGCCGAGGAGTGGCCGGCCGGATTAGTGCCGAGCACACGTTTGCCAACAAGTGGTACGAGTCGCAGAGGTTTTAAGTGTTTTGCACAACAAACCAGCTCACACGGTGTTGTTGCTGTGTGTTGTCGTGGAAAGTGATCAGTCATTGTTTCTCGGCTGGTGCGGCATAAGTGTGACCTAGCAGTGTCATGTATGACGGTTTCAATCCGTTTTTAAAACATAAAGTTTGACGTAAGGGAACGAATGATACCTCAAAAAACTTAAAAGTAAAATATTTCTAATGTTTGATTTTTGTTTTAGTTTCACTAATTAATTCGATTAATACAATCAATATTAATATTGAGTTGCCTCTAATTACAACATTGAATTGAACATCCTGTGCAGCTGTCAAAATCACAACTGTCATATGGGAATAAGTAAAACTACCCGGCTGGGAAAGTCTAAGGAAAGACAGATGAAGGCTGAAACACTCCCACTTAAAAGATGAAACATACCATTGAAACCAATTAATTTGAATAAATAACCCTATTTCAACCATATTGCATACGAATGATACAATCAATCGATTCAATTTGACATCGGTTGTAAATGTAATTCAAAAATACAATTAAAAATAGCTAAACCCATTTCGGATTCCAAAGACTCACCTTTTGCATACACATTCCAACCGACATTTGTGTATGGATTTGCCGACGATGATAAAGATAAACATTGGCAAAGTGACAGCGACCGGTTTATCGTGCGGCGGTATGAATGCTTTCAATCCCGACCGGTGGCACTGCCGAGAGCACTCCTCCCTGTGGGCGGCAATGTCTGCCACCAACCGACAATTTGAATACCAGAGCACTGTTTTTAATCCACCCCGTTTGTCCGCCTTCGCTGCCAGCCGTCCCGTGTGCTCACGTGTGCTTCTTTTGCATCTACTTTCCATACGGAGGATTCCAAAGGATTCTAGACGCCTCGCCTCGTTATGCCTGGTGTCTGGTGAGCTTGTTTTGTATGGCAACCGGTGGACCGTCTTGGGGCCGAAGTGAACACAGAGTGGCTCCGGTGACGGGTGTTGGAGAGAGCGCTGTGGAGCTTTCCCAAGCCAAATTGAAGTACGTGTGTCGAAGATTACATACAAGACGAAGTCCACCGTCCTTGCCTGTTGGTAACGGACAGGGAGACGGCTCGGTGTGGGAAAGGCTTTCGAGTATACGGTTTCACCTCAAAGCAGCCACATTTCATCATTCATACAGCACACAGCGATGTAATTGCAACTGCGCAAAGGGGTAGCACCTTCTACCACTTACCTACCGACCCCCGAGGGACTCACACTGTGCAATTTTGCTTGCTGCGCTTCTCCGAGTGCTGCTCGAACTGCCGCGGAGTGTGCCGTAGTGGTGAACGAGCGTTATTATGTGCTTACCGGTGGCTTACCACACCCACCCCAGCGTACAACTCGAAACGGAAACCGGAAAGTCATTTGCCGTCCCCGGGCCCCGGTGCAGGGATCATTTCGGTCAAGTTCAGGTAAAACGCAGTGTAGGTTTTGTGGAAAACATGTTTCTTTTTACACGGGTACGGCAACAGCTTCACATGCAGCCTTTTATTGACAACACTATTACACGGGTTGATGGTGGCGTTGCTGCAAGCAAGCTATGAAGATGCAATTAAAACTGTTGTGAGTTTTTTTTAACGTAGCCCCTTGATGTGGTGAAACATAAAATGACTGCTTTTGGATTGACATGGGAAGTACACAAAATGTTGTAAAAATATCACGTCGATGTTTAATTCATTTTACTAAAATTATTAAATAATCGTTTTAGGTTATTTTATTCATTTTTGATAATTAATGTATTCCATGTTACTTCCAACGTCAGTAACGTGTTACAAATTGTAGAGGAAGGTAGGTAAAGACGGACACTGCGGGTAAGATGGACACTTCTCATAAATACACAAAAAAGGTATTTTTTATAATTTAACAATGCAGCAACCAAACTGAATGTAAAACAACACATTTGAGAACATTTTTGGTATAATATATGCAAAGCTGGTTAAATTCACGAACAAAATAACTTTTCAATCGTGCGCAGTCTTGTGGATCTAAATTGACTACTCTGTTGTCTGTAAGTCTGTAAAATCTGTAATTTGAATTGATTGTATTTTCGTAATTTTTATTATATGAGTGAATTGTCGGGATTATCAAGCAAAAAACTGACGAAAGAACGAGAATGAAAGCGATAAAAAATCTTATTTTTGGTGGTTTTTGAATCCTGACACCAAAGCGGGAAAGATGGACACTCTGGCGTAGGAAAAGATGAACACCGAATTTGTTGAGTTATTTTACTTCTTATATCAATAGGTGATGAATCTATCTCATCAAACATCTTTAATGAGGCTGAAAATTAACGGCTAAATGCACTGTCGTTGCAATTGGCCAAGAATTGCATTATGTACGTACCAGCACGTGGAAATGTGATGTGTTAAAATACTATATACCTCTTCAATTTCCAACGCTTTCTAAAGGTGTCCATTTTACCCTTCATCGTGTCCATCGTTCCCATATCAGGTGTTCGTCTTATCCGAACATTTTGAAACTGCACTAAAAACATGTTTTATTTCATGACAAAAACAAACATAAAAAGCGATGTAAACTATAAAGTTTCAACACATTTTCTCATCAAACATGAGGGTAAGATAATGTTCTCGTTGGATGAATTCCAAGATTTTTAATATTTTCCTTAAGGTCCGTCTTTACCTACCTTCTCCTAAATATTTTGTGTACTCGTTTTCCTTACAATCTAGTTTCCAACTTTTCAATTCCTGCTCTGAAGGAAGCTCTGGAAGCATATGTTATGGTCATATCTCTATGAACATATCGTTGACTTAAAACAAGTAAATTTTATGGCCAAAGACGTCATTCCGAAATACGAAAGAGTACAGCTAAGTTTAACACAAACTTACATGCTTACATGCTGCGGCATTATTGCCCACACCCGAAGCAAACAAAGACATACTATCGGGACCTCTTGGTCCGTAACCATCGCAGCAGGGATCGTTCTTCCACGAAACAGTAGATGGCTTCTGATGTAAAAGAATAAATCTTCTTAAGCACGTACTGGTGTGAGATTGCGTTGCATTGTGCGATCCCACCAGGCGATATCCAGCGCGTGCTACATCGTTGATATCCTGCTGCGAAAATGCGTCCCCTAGGCATGCCAAACGTGGCGCTGTGCTGTAGAACGCTGGGCGAATATTGTAACGCTCCCTCACCATAAACCGGTCGACGCATCCGGATGGAAAGTGTACGCATTTTCCCTCCCTGCACACTGACCATTTAGTTATTCATCGACGAATCGTGACACGGCCGGAACCGGTGGCACCTTGGCAACGTGCTTAGAAGACTCTACCAGCGTGGCTCGTTGGCAGTGCTGTGTAATCGGAAGGAAGTTAGCCGCCAGCTTGTGAAGCTGTTCGATGAAACTGTCACTGTCACGGCAGCTTGACGGTACATTACCAAACAAAGGCCATCATTGGGCAAGATGTCACGGTGCTGTGGATGGATTTCTGGGAAGAATAAACAAACCAGGATACTTATTGACAGTAAGAAAGATAATCGTGAATTCGAATTCGAGCCCGTACGATCGGATGATGGGCCTTGGCTTTAGGGGCCTTTCGTTTGCCTTTCTGAACTTTGCCGGGGCGAGGAAAAAACCTCCGCCCCCCCCCCGCCCCTCTATTTTCCCAGTAGTCCGGAAATGGATGCAAACGTTAACGAGATCTTTGGCTTTGATTCGAGATGGTGAATCGCTCCCTCAACGGAATGTGTTTTGCACAGCGGGTTATTAAACCCACTGAGTAGAGCAGTATAGTACGGCCAGTTTTTCTGCGGAAAATAGACAACTAAGAGCTTTCTCAACGGGCGTAACGATGGTTATCACGCTCCAAACTCGTTCAGTCGGTCACATACCGACCATTCCGACGGACACCGCACGAAAAGCACGGACAGATGGTTCGTTTCCGCCGTCGTAGTTCCCGGATGGTGGCACTCGGTCCGCCAGGATATGATTGCATTCTTTCTTCCACCATTCCTACTGCCTCCGTCGCATCCGGCCGGCTCAGAGACAGGCGTCAGACGGCGCGTTTCGTGCTTCACCCGAGCAAACGAGCCCACCAGCAACGAGCGGTGCTACCGTCCGCTAGGCGAATGTAACAAGTTTTCCATTTTACGTCAATCGTTTATCCGTGCGAAAGGGGATACCAGCCTGAGGCGGTGCCTTTTGGAGGGCGTGAGTATGACGAAACTTTTTGTGGCTGAGGGTGTTTTGTTTTTTGCTTGCGTACTACACACCGTGCGAAAGCACTTTGAAGTATGCGTATTTTTTGAAAACTCATCCAGCCGTCCGTCCCAACCTGACCTGAATGAGCTGGCGTGACGAAAGAAAGTTCTCGACACCACTCAAGGGATGGCGGATCCAGCCAAGGTGGCCGGCCGGGACGGGACGCCCGGGTTGAGGGAAGAATGGGGAAAGATGAGCTTTTATTACCACTCATAAATTGTTTCGTTTATTGTCGTTTTCTTTTCGCTTACGCTTATGCGTGCGCGTCGTATGTGTTCGTGCTCCGTCGAAAGTAATGCTCATCGTTGGAGTAAATATTTCTCAATTAAATTGTCCACTTCGCTCGGTTCGTTGAGCGAGAGTGTGCGTTTACGTGGCGCGTGTTTGTGCTGTGAGCGAATTCGAGGTAGTTTTAGTGGCGGAAATTTCGCTGGTCACTTCGGTTGTGCAGCTACACCGGTAACCTAATGTAACGCCGAGCTACGGAGCTTCTCGTTGGCGAATGGACAAATCACCGGATACAGGTTGACTAATGATAATGTTGTGAGCGTGTGGGCGAACGAAGCCATATATCAGCGATAAGTGACCGTTGCAGAGGTTACGCGGAATACAAAATTATCTTCTTTTTAAAGGGTTAACAACCTTCTGGTAGATTTGAAAGGAGAGAGCTGAAGGGGAGAAATGATTTCTTGTTAGAGGATTAGAAGCTTATTGTTCAATTTAGTTTATTTTCTTATGATTAATCGAGAACATACATTTGAAGCATTTGTAGAGGATATTATGGAAATGTTATGTTATTACGCCAAATTGTCAAATTGTTAAAATCAAATCAAATTTTTAACTTAATGTAAGCTTGATCTGTTGGCTTTTCTAGGCTATGGAAAAGCAATATCAACTCCCAAAGATATCAAAACTCTTACTTTAACCCATTATTGCCCCGGTGTGCACAACCTTTGATCCAAATGACTTACCTGTGTGCCAAAACTAGACACAAGATTTTCGAACCCACAAGTGGAACAGGTAGGCCTTGACCGACAACGGTTGTTGAACTAAAGAAGAGAAGAGATTTTAAACAATTGTACAGATTCTCCGGATTATCGGAAAGCGAGTTTATCATATAGCGAAAACAAGAACCTCAATAGCCCAACGTATGAAACTTCATACAGTTACGAGTAAAAACTTTTTTACTAGCGGTTTTACTATTTTCTTTAGATCTTGTGCTTGATGCTCTTTTACTCCTGCCGTATAATGTTTTGTTACAAATGTGAAGAATAGTCAATTAATTCAAAGGCAAAAATGACATATTTGATACTCACTTTCGTGACTCAATTCACCTCGATCTTTGCACTTGAAGTGGAACAACAAAAACAACAAAAAGTGATAGATAAAGAGACTCGGACCCAAAAAGCACCCTTAAATTATCAACTTGTAAAAAATGATAAAAATAGCTTTCCAAAAAAGGAGCATTTTGCGTATAAAATTTCATACGTTGGCCAGTAATGAGTTATAAAAGGTGTCTCAACACTCAAATGGGACAAATGTGCCCGCGAGCTTATCACTTGACCTTCGCCAAGCATTGAATATGTGTGCGATAATCCTGTATAGAGGAAGAATCAACGCATTTACCGACCTTGAATCATCTAGCGTACCAACACCCACACACACGCACACACCCCTTAACGGATTTGACATCCGTGAGAGGGTTTATCTGCAGGCAGCTACACCTACCCGTTCTCTTATCCGGCAGCTCAATCGAGCAAAACGAAACCCCGAACAACCCCCGAGGTTTTGCTTTCGATCTCCAATCAACGGGTGGTCCGGGATCAAATCCCGTTTAAATTCTTTCTCGGTAACCGCAGCTCCGCGCCCTTCCCAACCCGCAACCCAGACAACCCCCGAAACCGATTGGCAACCGTTGCGCATCGCATGATTGCCGACGTTACGATTCGTTTCGTTTACGTAACCAAATTACCATATCACGTTTCCGGGGTTTGTTCCACCGAACTCGAGTAAGGTTCCCGAGAATACGTACGGGTACCCGGTCGCACCCGGTCCATCCCTACTTGCCCGACTGGCCCACCGACTGAATGCCAATTCGTTTCGATTCGTGCATGGTGTTTCCTGTGTCCTTTTTTTCTGGTTGTTGTTGCAGTTGCTGCTTGGTTCGCTGCTCTGGCCCGGTTGGATCGATTTCGCTAATCAACCATCAAACGTGGCATCTTTCACCATACCGCTTGGGCGGGATATCCTTACCGGCGATGTGGACGCTATGTGTGTGCGTGTGTGTGTATGTGAAATACCGTAGAATTCTCGTCATCGTTTCTCGCTTCCGTCATCATCGGCTGTGGGTTACAGTATCGTGGTTTTTCGCAATACATTTTCCAATCCACGCTGGGACGTCCGTACGGTACTGGTGCTTAGTAAAGCATGGAACGGAGCTCAGCGAAAAGGAACAAAGAAGCGATGGTTTGCTGCTTGACGAATGGATGAGAAAGGCTTGGTTTTTCGATGGAAAAAAACACATTCCGCACTTGCCAACTGCATATGGCGGCGCAAATCAGTGCTGGTTCGATGATACTCACTTCCAATTTCTAGTAGCTGACAATTTAGCAAAAGGCCAAACCGATGACAACAAGTTACAAAATTGTTTAGCACATGAATAAATTCATTCCTTCCACAAGCTCAATGCAGTGACGTGTCTGCATTAAGACGAGATTTTTTGCCAGATGAGACTTGGTTCATTACTGAATGGTTTTGATTATTGCGATTTTAATTTATCAACTTCAAACTGACAATCAGAAAACACGAACTACATTACGTGTCTCATGTGGCGTTCATGTACCACAATGATTGTATTTTTGTAGGCACAGCAAATAATCCCTTATATGTAGGTTTGGTACATCCTCTTTACCGGATGGAATAATCAGCAGCACCGTTGTGACACCCGCGTCGCGAATCGTTCTGCTCGAGCAGCTTAATTGAATATTCAAAATGTCAAACACCAAACTCTTAACCACGCTCAACCACCACCATCAACGCACGGGGTTGGAGAGGACCAGCAAAAAAAAGCTTCGCCACGATGCTCTTTTCTCCTTTCGGCTTTTGCTACTCGTCCCCGTTCCTCGGCTTGCCACACCGGTTGGAACACGTGGGAAGCTAAATTTTTATGAAACATACCATCAAAATGCGCGAAAATGTGCTGTGCGCCTGTGGTAGTCCCGTGGTGCAATGAAATTCTGGGCACGTCTGAATAATCTACCCATTTGCGGGCGAAGGCGTACCGAGCGGACAGTTTTTGCCGGCCATTACACGGGCGCAACTGATGAGGGCGTTTCAGGAACGGGTGGGCCTCTGTGTGTGTGTGGTTATTTGAAAAATTGGTTCAAAAATTCATGCACACCTCGTGGGGTTCCCCATTCGGAGTGGATTTGTTTGGAAATCGGTGCGCGGTTTGTGGGATGCGTGTGCCGGGTGCGGCAGAATGGTCATTTAAAATCACTTTTTTCACCCATCTACTGAACGCTTACCACACCTTCCCGACGGGCCGCCCATGTGCCGGTCGGGGGTGTTGAAAGGATTATTCATGAATTCCGGTAGAGCACTTGTTTGATGGTGAGTTTGCGAGGGTTAATTGATTTCCATCAATTGGTTGTAAAGTGACCATTTCATGCACGGAAGAGTTTTCCTTCCGGCCCTCAATCGATAATGGGCGCTCTCGTGGTGGACGTAATTGCATGATTACTTGAGAAATGGCTTTTTTATCATACAAAGATTTTTGATTTGGCATGTCATTTATATTGTTGAGATTGAAAGCACGACAAAAAGATCATTTGAATTGATTATTTTTGTGAAAATCTCTTTCTAACTGAAGAATAAAAAATCTTCAAATCTTTTTTTAAGAATGTCAGGGGGATAAAATTGTGAACATTTATTTTACCAAATCAGAATTGGGCCAAAAAGCAAAATTTGCATGGGTTGACCAATTTGGCTCGCTGATTAGAAAGCACATATGATTTTTTTGTAGTAGGTGTATCGCATCAAAGTCCCAGATGAAGTTTACTAACGATCAAGCAGCTTCCACATTGCATGAGACTATTTTTCTTCGCGTTTTGTTTTCAAGCATGACGTCAAAGTTGAAATAAACAACTCAATTTATTTAATTTACGTACATAAATATTTGTTTATTGCAAATATTCATGAGTCTTCCATAATATAAGAATTATTCCTACAAACAAGTTATCTAACGTGTGCACAAGCCATGAGGTAATTGATGCAGTCAGTTACATTGACATTCAGTTTAAAAAGAGCCGCCATGTCAGTGTGACATTCAGTTTAAAAAGAGCCGCCATGTACCGATGTCATGCAATAAAAAGCTATAAAGAAGACCAAGTTGAACATTCGTATCAAGTCTTTAAATTCTATCGTGAACCGCACACATCAGACTAATTGAAGCCACGAAGGTTCAAACAGTACCTTGTGATCGTTAAACATCGTCATAGTACAAAAAAGGTACCGTTTCGTGTATTGATCATCGACAAAATACGATATCGGAACGATTTTTCGTTAAACAGCTCTAAACCAGCTTAACAATTCTAAGTGGCTATTAGCGGAATTCCAGGGCATACATAGGTTCTGAATCACTTCCAGCATCGGTACGGGTTCAGGATATGTTAATCTCAAGACCAGCTTTGATTCATTAAACCTTTAAGGACCGGTTCTACACTAATGCAGGGTCCTGTATTGGTTCTATGTATGTAAGTGGATTGGCATGGCAACAAGATTAAGGCTTCTAAGTAAAGTATAGTTTCAAGCTGAACTCCAAACCCTCAGATTAACATTAGTTCAAAGATGTATCCAACAGAACAACATAGTAAAATGAAGTTAAAAAATCAAATCATAAATTTACTATGATCGAAGCTCAAAACAAATGAAACAAATTAAAAGGTAAACAAGTGAGCTTAATGCCTTCTCTATTCCAATTAAAATTTATCAACCAGTGAAACTAATCCTATCAGAAAAAATATACATAAAAAATTCCAGTAAAGTATGAGAACTAATTTGAAAAACCTAATTTTTTCAGATGTTTGGGATGGTGATGTGTTAAAATGTTTATTAAGTATAAATATAGGCAACATGCAGAACCTGAGTCCTAGCACTAAGTGAAAATAACATTCAAGAAGCTGTTCCTATTGGTATTGTAGACAAACATATATTTACAGCTATAACCTTCATTAGCATAATTAAATCACTTTTTTTATTCCTGCTTTACACATGCTTCTACCATTCATAACATCCTTGGTGGATAGCAATAATTTTTCCTCAGCTTTGAAAAGATTTTTCCTCTTTGAGTAGGCATCTGCGAGAGAGAGGTTAACAACGAAAACAAAGAGTAGTAAACCCTAAGTGCAATGAAAAGTAATAATTCTGTGCGTGAAAGCACATTCAAGCTCATCATAAGCACACGATTCCTTTACCTAACAAACGGCCCTACTCGTTAGACTCACCAGGCTGGTTCTCGTTCACGGTTCGTTGGCGAAAATAATCTCACGCCCCAGCGTGAGGAAAACACACTGAACAGTGTGGTACTAAAGCACCGGTTCAAAGTTCTCGTTCCTGGACAAACGCTTGTGTGTGTGTGTGTGGGTAATGGTATTCCTGACTAAACACTCATCTACGGTGTGGGAAAATCACATTGCGCTCAAAGGGGAAGAACGCCCATAAAAAACAACATCC
>KI920077.1:9911-29959 GCA_000473525.2 Anopheles melas | reverse complement strand
ATTATTATTATTATTATTATTATTATTTTATTATGATTAGTTTAACAGTTGTGGAATAAAGCTAAGATGGTCGGGTTGATTTTTTTCCACCGACGGGGGGGAAAAGTGGTGCTAGTAACTTCCCGTACGTGGAAACAGCCGACCCATCAAGCGCCATCGTACTTCCATTATTATTTCTTTATTTCGTTTATGTCGAGAGTATTGACGCTTTAGGCGACCGTAAAGAAAGGTTTCGTTTGATGCCAAAGATGAAATGATAGTCAGTGCAGACGCAGGTTTGTTGTTTGTGTGCAGGCAGGTATAGCGAGTGTAGTGTTATGTTTGAAGTTTGGTTTTACTTCTTTCTTTCCTGTTATTTTTTTTCCGTTTGAGTTACTGAGTTACGGTATGAGTTTGTTGGTTAACTGTTTGCGTAACAACGTTTTGTTTGTTTTCAAAATAATCGCTTCACTTTCGAATGCTGTGCCGATGTGTTTTGCCATTGTTTTCTTAAAACGATTTTTACATCGGTTCCACTACTACTACTGCTACTACCGTACCAACCGTGCCCACGGTTCAATGCTGAACGCGAATCAGTTCGGTGGGCGATGGTGTATTTTTTTGTTAAGTTAGTGTTAATTTACTAACCCTTAATCACCCAAAATGTTCTCTCCCCCTTCTCCGCCCGTACCTTCCCCCCTTCTGTCAACAGGTTGCTGCCGTTTTGCTGAACAACGGGGCCCAGATCGATGCAACTACCAAGAAGGGCTTCACGCCGCTGCACCTGACCGCCAAGTACGGCCACATGAAGGTGGCCGAGCTGCTGCTGGAGAAGAGCGCACCGGTGGATGCGCAGGGCAAGAACGGCGTCACGCCGCTGCACGTCGCCAGCCACTACGACCACCAGAACGTGGCCATGCTGCTGCTGGAGAAGGGGGCCAGCCCGCACGCCACCGCCAAGAACGGGCACACGCCGCTGCACATAGCGGCGCGCAAGAACCAGATCGACATCGCCAACACGCTGCTGAAGTACGAGGCGCAGGCGAATGCGGAGAGCAAGGCCGGCTTCACGCCGCTGCACCTGAGCGCCCAGGAGGGCCACA
This sequence comes from Anopheles melas, assembly GCA_000473525.2. Taxonomy (NCBI): domain Eukaryota; kingdom Metazoa; phylum Arthropoda; class Insecta; order Diptera; family Culicidae; genus Anopheles; species Anopheles melas. Next base: position 28,877 of record KI920077.1, on the reverse strand, counting down.
CCGAGATGTCCGGGCTGCTGCTGGAGAGCAAGGCCAACCCGGACCACCAGGCGCGCAACGGGCTGACGCCGATGCATCTGTGCGCGCAGGAGGACCGGGTCAGCGTGGCCCAGGTGCTGGTCAAGCACGGTGCGAACCTGCAGGCCGCCACCAAGGCGGGCTACACGCCGCTGCACGTCGCGTCCCACTTCGGGCAGGCGAACATGGTGCGCTACCTGATCGAGCAGCAGGTCGATGTCAACGCTTCCACCGGCATCGGCTACACGCCACTGCATCAAGCTTCGCAGCAAGGACACTGCCACATTGTTAACATTTTGCTGGAGAGCAACGCTGACCCTAACGCTATTACAAATGTAAGTCGGGGCACGGGGAGACCCAGGGCTGCTTGAGTAATGCGGGTAATGGTGTGTTTTTTTTTGCTTTGTTTCTTCACCTGCTCCAACTACCGTCACAGAATGGACAAACATCGCTGAAGATTGCACAAAAGCTGGGCTACATTAGTGTGCTCGATTCGCTGAAATCGGTGACGGACGCGAAGGCCACGCCCGATCAGCCGCCATCGGAGGAGAAGTATCGCGTCGTCGCGCCGGAAGCGATGCACGAAACATTTATGTCCGATTCCGAAGAGGAAGGAGGTTCGTCGCTTGACCGCTGAGCTAGTACGAAGTCTCATCAGCGTGCAACAAACCCTCACCATTCGCTTCTGTTCGCGCTGTTTTTTGCAGGTGAAGATACAGTGCTGTCTGATCAACCGTACCGCTACCTGACGGTCGATGAGATGAAGTCCCTCGGGGACGACTCGCTGCCGATCGATGTGACGCGCGACGAGCGAATGGACTCTAACAAGATGGTTCAGAGTACCGATTCGCACCAGTTCCCGCCCACGGCGCTGGAGGATTCGATCAGCCCGCAGCACGCGTCGATGGTACAGTCCGGCATCTCGGCGACCGATTTCACCGACAACATCAACATTGAGCGCCATTCGCACGTAGGGTAAGCGCGAGGGGAGGGACTAGCCGGTTGCACACTACTAACAGCTACTAACCTCTAACCCGTGTTGCATCTACTTTCCTGCTTGCTTTAATCTAACACTCGCACGACCGGGTGGTTGAATGGACGCAACCAATCGGGCATTACAGCAAGCTTCACTGGAAGAAGTAAGTTTCGTTGCAGCTCGAATGTCTTTCGACTTTTCGTCGAATATTTCGTTCATCTTTCAATTTTCGGTTCCGTTCCGTCCTCACCAATGTTTGTTCGATTGGCTAATAATGAGCTCGGTTTGCTTTCTGTTTCGCTAGCTTCTTGGTTTCCTTCCTGGTCGATGCGCGCGGCGGTGCCATGCGGGGCTGCCGCCACAGTGGCGTGCGCATCATCGTACCGGCCCGGTCGGCCGCACAGCCCACGCGCATCACGTGCCGCTACGTGAAGCCGCAGCGCACCATGCATCCGCCGCCGCTGATGGAGGGCGAGGCGCTGGCGAGCCGCGTGCTCGAGCTCGGCCCGGTCGGGGCGAAATTCTTGGGCCCGGTCATCATGGAGGTGCCCCACTTCGCCTCGCTGCGCGGCAAGGAGCGCGAAATCGTTATCCTGCGCTCCGACAATGGGGAGACTTGGCGCGAGCACAACATCGACATGTCGGACGAGATCATCCACGATGTGCTGAACGAATGCTTCGAACCCGAAGGTAAGAGATGGTGTCAAAGAGTTGAGGGAGATGGTGGAATCAATGCAAGAGAGCGGGTGACGGGAACAACTAGGTACATCACAGACCTCGACAAGCGCTCTAATGTACGTGTGCGTTGTGGTTTTGCCCTTGTGCTTACAGAGCTGGCCCAGCTGGACGAGCTCGGCGGTGGACGCATCTGTCGCTTCGTGACGTACGACTTCCCGCAGTACTTCGCGGTGATTTCGCGCATCCGCCAGGAGGTGCACGCGATCGGACCGGAGGGCGGCATGGTGTCGAGCACGGTGGTGCCGCAGGTGCAGGCCGTCTTCCCGCAGGGCGCGCTGACGAAGAAGATCAAAGTTGGGCTACAGGTAAATCTGTTCAAACCCCGCAAAGGGGTGGCGCCGGAAAAGTTGCGAAAGATAAGCGTCAACCACGTGCCGAAGAAGAAACGTTTCTCATTGATCTGGTAAGGTGCGATCGGTTGCACCCGGCCACGCACGATCTGCGAGCTGTCTTGCTGCTCCGTGCTTACATGTGACGAAAATGGCGACAAATGTTTTACAACATATGATATATGATACTCTAAGCGCCCAGGTGTAAAACGCGGTAGCCCAGGGGGATGCCCGCGGTTTCTTCCATTTCTTTTACTTTCTTTCCTTTTTGTCTACGCCGTTTTTCCACCTCACTTCGAAACAGTTTGCTCAAACGCGACTTTTTCTTCTGTTCACCAATGCTAGTCAACGCGCGTCACCTGTTCATGAAATCAAACATTAATTGCATGTAACCTTTGTTTATATGTTGAAAACTCTGACTCTTTATTGTGTAGTAGTTGCTTTTTATCGACATTATCGTTTGGTGTAGTTTTTAATGATTAATGAAGCCTTGCAAAACGCATCCATTGGCGAAACCAAATGTCGGACCGGAACATTATGTATTGGTGCTACCGCCATTGGGGTTTTGAGCTGAGGGCTCAGTTTGCCATTTAGGTATTGAGTAATTTACAATCCGTATTCGCTGTTACGTGGCGCTGAACATTAACTATGAACACTGCTGTGCACCAACTACTCAGATAGTAACCGGACGGTCATTCCTAACAAAGGTTCACTGGCGCTGGAAGCGATCAAAAAGCAACACAGTATGAAAACCAAAGTATTTCTCTCACTATTTCAAATAACGTTACAACTAACGAATCAATCGAAAAACTAGCTCAGTTTCTCTACATAAATGTATCACAAACGAATTAACTTGCTTCACAACTTGCTGCATTTGACAACACTGGTTCTCATTTAGTCGCGCAATTAATGAAAGTTAGTGTTAAAACATATTCACATGTTCGAATTGTAATGCAACGAAAAACAAAAAAAAGCTCTGCAAAAAGTAAAATGGTACAATTAGATTCGATGCACAGATACTTGCAACATACTATTTGTTATCCCGACAATATATAAGCAAACATGCAGACTTACCATACCTATCGATAAAAAAAAACTTATTTCCATTGAAGTAATCAAACGAAATGCATTCTAAAAGTGTCGTGCACACATAGCGCAACTACGGTTAGATTTGTATGAATCACGCCTTCTACCATAAAAAAAGAAAAGTTTTGCTTAAATTTGTTGCCAAATTTAAATTAAAACTTTTGCTCGATCTACCTAATTATACACGAAAGTGAACAATCAGCTGAGGAGCTAGCATCCAAAGGAAACATTAACCATGTTTATTCTGTTCCATTTACAGAACGAAGGCATAAGAATTTATCGAAAACGAGAAGAATATTTCATTTTAAGATTAGAAGATAACCATTTTACCTGGTCTAACATTAATTAACTCCAGTGGGTAAGCAAGCTACTGTACACACATTGAAGTATTCGAAGTGCTGCCAAAGGTGATTGTTGAATTGAGATTCGTGCACCGTGCATCTCACGCTGGACACAAACGAAACGAAAGATCTCTCAAGTGAACGCTTCTAATGAAGATGGCCGTAAAAGGTAGTACAGTTTGATTATTTTTTTACAATTTATTACTTAACTGATGACTAAATTATGCAAACACTTAAAGGGAGAGCGAGAGAGTGAAAGAGTAATGGAAGAGTTGCTTCGGACGAACGGTAAATGGTTAGTAAGAAAGGGAGGTAAACGAAACGTAATTCGTGTGGAAATGAAACGTAACGCTAACGCATTTAAACTTTTATGATAACTCTTGCAATACGATCCAATACGATGTACTGTCGAACTGTTTGTTGAAAACACTAAACAACAAGGAAAACCCTAAACCGCAGATTAGCGATGTCTGGTAATGAAAGGTACTGCGACTGCGATGTAGCGCCCCCATACATAACCCATAACCGAAAACAGTAGTATTTGACACGACACACACACACGATTTGAGTGCCCAATAAATTTAGTTCATGTGATGAAAACGAAATACCAAACGTCCCGTTTGGTGCATTGCAAATTAAATTGTTTCATTTCTTGCTTGTGTTATGTGTTTTATCGGTGTCACCAAACGATCGGAAAAGCTCGCGAACGATGATGGTACACGCGGCTAGAGGTGTAATGTAAAGCATAAATAGCTAACACAAACCTTAGAGGCAGGGTGGCAAACGCAACATCGACCAATTTTTGAAGTTTTGAAGGACCATCTTTTGTTGTTGTTCGTTTGGTTTCCTGTTTGTTTTTGTTAATTTGTGTTATTGGTTCCGTTGTTCTTTTTTAATCACTCATAACTGTGCGAATAACATGACTTTGGCTCAGTACAGAGAGGCAGACAAAAAAAAGGAGAAGAAAAGAAAGCTAAACAAAGTAATAATGCTCAAGTTGGCACAAACCACATCACGCAAAAAGTAAGAGTGAAATGAAAGAAATTTTCCAAATTTAATGTCCGTGGATTCGTGGAAATTCGAATCCTCACTGTTTGTAGTAGTAAGGCAAAGAGATTAGCAAACTCTGTCACAAGCAATGTACTAAATTTATTGGGCATCCTCGACATGCTCATCAGTCGCTCGTGCGCAAACAACACCGTACACACTTTCGTCCGTATTGCGATGGCAAAGCAGCAAACCTGGAAGGGAGTTGACGAGATTGGAAACAAACAAACAAACCAACAGCTCTGAGACTGATTCAATATTGATCGATGTGTCGTACCCGGTACACAATGTAAATCACTGGCAGGAATGTTGCTGTGATGCGACTATGGTTATTGTTATGCTACCGCTTTACTTAGGCTTACAGAGAGGGCCGATGTTTTGGCAAGGTGTGAAACGAATGCAACGCATCGGCAGTTTAGGAAGAGGAAGGATAGAACGAGCAGCGAATGAGTTGTAGATTTACGCGCTGTGCTGTTTTGTTAAAAGCGTAAGAAAGATGTTTTATATTAAGCAGATTTTGTTGTGCCATTGGTATCACGCTGTATGTGCGATGTACGACCGATATTTACCAAGGGTTTTTGTTTATCATTTGCTTGTTTATATGTATAATTTTGTACAGCTTTTGTCGCAAGATTGTCTGAGCTACAGCCATTTGCTAACGCACGTGTCTCTACGAAACGGACTCGAATTTAGACCAAAAACAATAACAACAACAACAACAATAACAACAGAAAACAAACGACCAAAACAAAACACAGCATTTGCGCCTTGCTTCTATTGTTTGTATGTGCTTCAAGACGGGTTTTTAGTTTATTTTCAACGTATCGAGGTTTTGTGCTGTGCGCCCGTTACCTATGTACAGCATCACAGAGAACGTTTCCATCGGATTTGGTGACTTCCGGATGGTTTTTTTTATACTTTTTGGTAAACATTGTTATGTGAAGTGGACCCTGGACTGAGAAGTAGAGGTAAGATACATGAGAATGGGTTTGATCGCTGCGCGCGGCTGCTGCTGCCCACCCCTCAGGTTAGTTACGGTGTGACTAGTGTGATAAAGCATGTTCGGATGAAAATTACTTTCAGATTGTTAGAGAGCGAGTGAGACGATGCAAGAGCTCCATACACTGCGCTCGGTTTGCTTGTGTAGTAGTACACTAGTATAATTCCATCTTAATTCTATCAGAATTTCTATCTTTCTTTGGTAACGATGAGATACAACTAGCCCTAACCAGCCAGTAGGTAGTAGGTAGTTTAATGCTATCTGATCCTCCTACTTAATCGCTTCCAGCGTCCACTTCACGTCCACGGTTGCACAAGTAAATTGCATTGGTTCTAATTCCGTAACCTTCTGTTCTATGCTCCCGACACCATCGGCAGGCTCAACCGATCGATCCGGACCTGACGGCGAAGCTGCTGGGCCGCGGGGTGGCCGTCTCGCCGGTCGTAACGGTGGAACCGAGGCGCCGTAAATTCCACAAGGCAATCACGCTGAGTATGCCGGCACCGAGGGCCCACAGCCAGGGGATGATCAATCAATACTCTGGCAGCGCGCCCACCCTACGACTGTTGTGCTCCATCACCGGTATGTACGCCTGTTGCTTGCTCTAGCGACAGATTTGGCTACCGTATCTCACTCTCTTTATTATTAGCAAACAATTTACTCTAACGACTGGTTGATACCTTGATTAACGAATTTGTCATATACATACATAGATATATAGAGATATCTGTAGTTTTCATTCGTTTTCCATGTTTTGACCGTATCAGCAGCGCGCATCATTCTTTCCGTTGTTGATATATTTCTATCAAAATCGATAACACGCAACTATACCAAGCTCGCCATAATGCCGATGCTGTCATGTGCTAGCTGACAATTATGAGCGGCAAGCTCTGCTCATTCAAAGCCATGCTGTCATGTCCTCATGCTCCTCGTTAACTGCCACACTAAAGCCATCTCCAAGAGTCAAGCATGATACGGTACTGGTAGCACAGCGAAAGGGGGGAGAGTCCTTGTCTGATGTATCGTTTTCCGTTATTGATCCGTTGCGTGATGGTCCGAACGGAAGAAATAGTAGTTTTATTTTGTTTCCTATAACTTTTCTTTTCATTTTACCATCGTTTAGTCCTGTGGACATTGTTCTGCATTTTTTTTTCAAATTTAAAAGCATGAAATACAACAGATTACACGCTCGTTGTTTGTTTGTTCAAACTCGGTCAGTCCTATGGCTGGAGCTGGGTGTTTGTTTTTTGTTTTATTGGATGGAAACACGTAACTGAAGAACAGAAGCTTACTCAATGCTTATTTTCTATTTGCGTCAAAGATCGACACTTCAAATCATACAATTTAAGCATTTTCCATTAGTTGTGTTGTGTTGCGAGTGGTACTGCCAATTATGATGTCCATTATGAATTATCATCCGTTCGTCTCGCTAGATCACTGTACGTGTATTTATACTATGTGTGTGTGTGTGTGTGTTTGCGTGTTGTATTGACTGCTGATTGATTTATTGGGAACGTGAGGTTGATTGATTTTTTTTACCTTTAAGTTTATTCATTATGTATGAAGCTTTAATGTCGTTAGTTGTTTTTTCGTAACAAAATTCATATTCCGTTTAGGGAGAAGAGGGTGTGTGTGTGTGTAACTCATAGTTTGAGTTTTAAAAATTGGCTTTTTATCAAAATTACTAGAGCGTTATTTTGTTTTGTTTTTTTTTTTTCAATTTTGTTTCTGAAGTTTTCAGTTTTGTACCAATGTTTTAATATGTTCCTTTAATTTCTACTGGTTTTGTTTATACATTTTGTCTTTGTTTACTGTCTCCTTTAACTGTGTATAGTGATAGGGTTTGATTCATTCTGATGCTATCTGCTGAGTGTCAGTGTGCAAATGCACTGCCCTTTCATTGGATAGGCTGTGATGGTTTTGGTTTGCAAAATTTACACAGAAAACACATTCCACACTGTTATCTCGGCTCACTTCCTTAACCGTTAAGCAGCAACACCAACCCCATTCCATGCAGAAACAGAATCATCCATTCGAAAGCATCTGTTTTGTTTGTTATACCTGTTTTTGAAAATTATAGTTTTCGTTGGATTGAAAAGAACAGACACTCAAAACACCAGAACCAGCAACCAACCCCAAGCCTTACAAAATATACATACCCCATTACCATAAACTATTGTTCCGATTTCGTACTAATACCTCGACAATATATGCCTGTTACTGCACGCATTCCCATGTTGCGCCCTACCATGAAGGTGTGTTTCGGAAAAGATCTCTGAAAGGTAACTAACAAAAAAAAAGAATAAACAAAACAAAACAAAAAATACAAGCAAACAGACAAAGAGAAAACAGCATTATTAAAAAAAAGCGAAAACAAAAATCCTGCTCCATGTGGGAATAATAGCAACAGTTTATTTTTATTCATTTGCTGTCTTAAGCATAAAAACGAAAAGAAATGCCAAACAGATGACAGCTACTAGAACAAGCAAAACAAACACAATAGAAACAGCGTTTAGATTCGTTTTCGTTTTTGAGCCGATAACCGTTTTAGCTCACCTTTGGTCTACTCCATCTTTCTCTACTATTCACACCTTTCACTATGCTATTATCTTCCCCGGTTTTGTTTGTGTTGTTTTCTCAATTTCTATGAATGATTCTTTCTAAAGGGTTCGATTGCGCTTCTCGTGCCCCTTTACTTATTCGTTTTAGTTACGTATGTTCTACGATTGTTGCCATCTTGCTCTAGCAATACGTTTTCGGTTCGAATCCGTTTGGTGTCACTTTTCGTTGGTCTCAAGTTTGTTCAGTTGTTTCGTCAGTTGTCTTGCCTGTTTTGCCGCTACGCCTAACTTACGCCCCCTCCCGGGAGGGTGCAAATGTATAGTTTGCAAACTACGTTTGAACATTTGTACGTTGAAGGTTTACTTTTCCGAATTTGCGTTGTGGCATAAGGGATCGGTGCGAACTGTTCGCCCGAAAGCTATACTCGATCGATACTTGCGCTGATGCAAAGTTTGTACTTTTGTTTTAGTGTTTTGTTTCTGTCTTTAGGTTTTGTTCATTGATTTCACGAGCTAATGTCTGCTAGTTGCTCTACGTATGTTGTTTTTTAATCGTTTTTCTCGGTTTGTTTTTCTTTTCTTCAAGAACATTCATCCTCTACGTCTTTGTTTATTCCGCTCTGTGTTACCAACACGATCCACCGTATACACATGGGTTTACTTTTTTAAAGATATTTTTCCAAATCTTACTTAGTTGTCCCTCGTCCCCATGCTTATTTGCCTTAAACTCGCGCGTTTTCGTTTGCAATATTTGCACTCAGAGTGTACTGAATTGTGGATAAGTTTTCCGATCTCCGATCAGAATATCGCATTCAAATGAACACGGTGCTTTTGGTAGGAGAGAACTAATACAAGCGGGACATCACTATTTTTATGTGCAAAATTCTATAACAATTACTCGTATGACCCACCTACCCAGAGCACACAAAGTTTAAGCGTGTAGATTTTTCTCACTAATTATTTATTCTTGCACCTAACGATTCTTACGACATGTTGTTACCAATTTTTGTAACTGTTTACGATTTTTTGCTTTAAATAATAAGACTATAATAAGATAATAACAACAGGCACACCCACATGTAAGGCGATGTGTGAGTATGTTGTTTCTTACTAGGAGTACAACCCGTGCAAACAGCGAAATCTGGGAAAGTCTTTGCTGCTTTAAACTCTCTCAAAACGAAACCTATCCACTTTTCTGCTCTGCTTCTATTGTTTATCTGTGTATTATGGTTGTAACATCTTGTCCAAGACAAGCGAGACGAATTATTTGTGTGTTTGTAGTACAAATAAATCTTTTCATTTTGGACACAATTACAGAGAAACACTTTTTCTTTGCCTTCGTTGGGAGTTTTTGACAATTGCCGAACTTCTGTCCCCGCCAAAGTGATCGTGTTTTTGACAAAACCCCTTTGTTTTCTTCCAATACATCACACCGCCATCAACAGGGAGAAAGTTTCATTTGGATAATGCACATCCCTTTGTTTGTCACTTGACTGTATTGGATTAATTTGCAATTTCGATCGCATCCCAGACCCAAACGCTTCCCCCTACCCCCCCACGGCCCTTGCATAAATCCCAAATTATCACGATCAATCCACCAAACTGGTTTTCAAGCTGGTGTTTCAGTTGGTTTTTTTGTTGTTGGTTTAGTTGCGTAATAATTTCAAAGTAAAACTATCCTGATCTTTCTATCTCTCTCTATCTCTCTTTATCTATCAACATCTAGGTCTCTGTTTGTTTCTCTTTACGTATCTTGTAATTTAGTTTTACAAAGCTTTCTGCTTTCCGAGTTGTGTCCGCCAGTACACCTCACTGATATTTGAAGGCGCGCTACCATCGTTAAAATGTGTGTACTTTGTCTTTTTTTTTCAATTAACATTGAACCGCTCCAGTTTTGTATGTATTCACATGATGTTTTAAGTTGTCTTTGCGTTTCTTATTCTTGGTTGTTTTGTTATTTTGTGGTTGAGAATCTCCCGTTTTGCCCATAGCAATATGAAAAAGCGTAAAGATAATAATGAGAACTGAGCCATCCTGCTGGCTCAGAATCACAGAGAGTAAACATGTAAACAGAATGTACACACCAAAACCTAGAAGCAAAAAAGCAAACAAGTGTTAGTTGCCCACCGGAGAACTTTTCTGAAACCGTTGCTAAAAGCCCAGTGGCGAAGTCGTGTGTCGTTGTTCGGCATCTTTGCGTCCTGCCGAAACCGTTTCCGACCAGTAGTTACTCAGTTACTTTTTGAAATAAACAAACAAACGGTTAGTAGGGACGACTGTTGATCACCATTGCCATTTATGATCTCGCATCACTACGCTCCATCGCCCTCACCCCAAGTACACTAAGCACCTACACCTGAACAATGTGTTGCAAAGTTGCCACTGCGCCGTTAGTGCATTCCTTCTCATCAGTTTTGTGGTAGATTCGGTACGATCGTTGCAGTTTTGGTTAGTTTTCCATCCATTTTTCACAAACCATGTATGTGGGCCATTAAATTCCCACGTACTTCTTGCTTTCCCATCCATTGTAACCTATCCATTGCGCGTACACTGTTTCGTCGTGTCTGTAGCCCTTGCTCCATCTTCAGCCCATTTCCATCTGAGGCCTTTCCTTTCGTGCAATGTTACTGACATCAAAGGCATCATCACACACAAACAGATCGGAAAGAGGCTTAACGTGCACAACGTGCCGTATCTATCGTTTACCTCATCCCCTATCCATTTGTTGGTACCGTTAGCGTATTATTGCGTAGTGTTGTTGCACAGTTTGGCGAGTGTTGATTGCTATATTTTGTTGTTGTTGATAAATCTCATATGCTTATGAGTGCATAAAAACACTAAAAGTCTCAAAGGAGAGATAGATAGACAGAGAAAGAGAGTAAACAGAAAAAAACACATAAAAATGGCAGTCGGTGGATAGTAATGGTTTCGAACAGTTATCTGCTCTCGTATGTATCACATAGAAGGAGCGTTTAGATAATTGAACATGAAGGAACGAGGGAAAAGGCAAACTATTTTAGTTTAGTACTTGATTCATAATTTAGTTCACGTACCATGTGCCCTCCAGGCTTGTTTTTCGAGCTGCTTCATTTCCTTGCCTTCAATCTACTCTCATCTTTTGCACACGCGCTTCAACACATTCTTCCATCAACCAGATCCTTCCTTCTGTCAAATAAATTTCGCAAACAAGATTATCATCATCATCATTATCATCATCATGCACATCATCATCGATTCCAACACCAGGAGGGGTTTTGAATTATCAGTTTCAAAGGTTCTTTTAATTAAGTTTCAAGTTCGGTTTTGGGTTCGCTTCACACCTGTAATTGATGTCTGTTTCTCATGATGAGCGATTTTTTGTGTTTATTTGTTATTGGTTTTTGGTTTTCGACAATCTGTGTGATATTTCCGTTTTATTCAATTATAGTTTCAATAACAAATTAATTTTGATTCCCGATCGGTTCCATTCGAGATCGTGGTTGTCCTAATAATTTTGCGAATTTTTGGTTTTAATTATGTTCCATACGTTTCAATGGTCCCATGTTTGTGTTTTCTCGACGTACAGCAGAGAGTGGCTCGAGTAGATTTCGGGCAGCTGCTCACCTTTGATTCTTTCCTTTTTTTACATTGTGCAATCAGTGGTGTCTCCAAATTTGCTAGAATTAACGTAGCTTAGAACCACAACTACAAACTACATGGGGTTTGCTGACGCCCATTTTTGTTAGCATAGATCTTCATCACACAATATAGTACACCTTTTGAGTGCGATCAAACCGATTCGGTGGGAAAGTAAAGCTTGCAATACTACTCATGTTTGCATACTGAATGTTTTATAGTTTCATTTTTTTTCTGTTTCTTACTATTACAAATGCTTGCAATGTGTGTTTATTAGTGGCTACCGGTTTGTGAGCAGAAGTGTTTTGCTAATCGTTCGATACCATTGTCTTGCTTCTCTTTCCATTCTTCTTATCATGTACACTTGCATCTTTACACTCTCTCACTTATAAATATCACACACACACACAACCACACAAACATTTCGAACACATTGAAACATAACCTTGCACACACTCTCTCACACACGTACACTTATTGCTATGCACCTAAATTTACTGCACACATTCTGGCCCATTCCTTTCTGCCCATTCAATTGCATTTCGACCGGTTCAATTTTGCTGAAACATACAAAATACTACACCATCCCCACTCCCCCTTCAAACGAAACGAAACAAAACCATTGCTGATCTCAAACCCCAAACAAACATACACATATTCATCAAACAAACTAGGTGGTACGACCCGGGCACAATGGGAGGATGTAACTGGATCGACGCCGCTCACGTTCGTGAACGATTGCGTATCGTTCACGACCACCGTATCGGCACGGTTCTGGCTGATGGACTGTCGCAACATAGCCGATGCAACCAAGATGGCAACCGAGCTGTACAAGTAAGCAAATCGAACATTCGCACACCAATATGCGTATCACATGCTAACCGGGCACGTGCCTCTTCACCTTTCCGTTCCACTCGCCCGTACAGAGAAGCCATACACGTACCGTTTATGGCCAAGTTTGTCGTGTTCGCCAAGCGTACCGATCCGCTTGAGGCGCGTCTCCGGGTCTTCTGCATGACAGACGATCGTGAGGACAAGACGCTCGAGCACCAGGAACATTTTACCGAGGTGGCCAAGAGCCGCGACGTGGAGGTGCTGGAGGACAAGCCGCAGTACATCGAGCTGGCCGGCAACCTCGTGCCGGTGACCAAGTCGGGCGAGCAGCTCGCCCTCCCGTTCAAGGCGTTCCGCGAGAACCGGCTGCCGTTCGCCGTGCGCGTCAAGGACCAGCACGCGGACATCGTCGGCCGGACGCTGTTTATGCGCGAGCCCAAGATTGCCAAGGGTGAGCCGCCGCAGCAGCCGATCTGCATACTGAATATCGTGCTGCCGGAAACGATCATACCGGAGCAGACGACCACGATAACCGACTCGCACGAAATTATGCTACGCGTCGGGCGGGTGCGTGCCGTCGTACCACCGCGCCAGCTCGTCGACGACCAGAACTATCTGGGCGAGCTGCGCATCGTTGACATTTCCAACCTGCTCGGCGAGGACTGGGTCCGGCTCGCGCCAGAAATCGGCGTGAGCGAGACGGACGTGGAGAACATTGTCGCCCAGATACCGGCCAGCACGGCCCAGCAGGCGCAGGCCATGCTGAAGCAGTTCCAGTCCAAACCGAACAATGACTTTAACATACTCGAGAACGGGCTGCGCACCATCCACCGGGACGATATCGTGGAACGGTGCATACGCAGTGCGACCACCACCGGCACCACCACCACCGTTACGATGCGCAACAAGACCTCCTTCTCGATCGGCAAGCGCAGTGTCGAGGCGGTGGAGTTGCTCTCCGAAACGGATTCCATTGCAAAGATGGCACAAAAAGAAGGTAAAACAGTGCTGGGTCCGGAATTTCGAGATGAGCATATTCTTTATTTTCAGTTAAATTTATCAGAGTAGAGTAATAGTCAAAGAGATTCAATTGTTTTTGAGCTCTTTTGGGATTCATAAATAATGTACAACGTCAATCTTGAAGACTTGAAGACAAACTTTTGGAGTTCAATTGAATTAGTACCTTAATTGCAAATATTTAAATCAGAGCTCAGAGTGTAATTGTAGTTGCTAGTGTTGAATATCGTGGTGGGAGCTCGGAATCGGAACTGCTCATTTCTGATTCCGTGTTTGGAATCGAATCATGAGCCGATCCCGATTCTATTCCGATATCAGAGTCGACCTGGAAATCGTAATAAACTTCGGATTAAGAATCAGAATTGGTTCTGGAGTCAGAGTCAGTTATGAAATTGATATCAGAGGCAAAATTCGTCCCGGAAGCTTCGTGAGGATGGATCGTTTACAAGTAAATTTGGAATATTGGCAGCTATCGATACAATCTTAGCTACATAGGACCCAAACGCCTATTCTCATGTTGAAACCGACTCCGATTCCGATTCCGAAACCAGTTCCGATTTCAGAGCCGTTTCCGGTGCTGATTCTTGAATCGATTTCAGAAACTGATTCCATATCTGGTATTCAGAATCGATTCCAGATATCTTCAGAGTAAGCCGAAATCGATTCCGACGAAAACTTCATTTTTCTTATTACTATTTCAAGGGCGTCTTGGCGACTCACTAAATTGCGATTCACCTCAATAGCTCTCCATGTCACATGAAAACTGTTTTTTTTTTTTAATATTATCGTTCTTTACAATTCAATTAACTTTGACCGAATCGCCAACCAACACGGAGATATAGCAAGTTAACTCACAAAAGAGTCAAAACTCGTCGAGTACATTCTTTTATATTTCAAAAGGAATGCCTTTGATGAACCGTTCCCTTGTGTTCGCCTTACAGATCGCCTCTCGAAACAGGAATCTACGAAGTATTCGGCAGAGGAGAAAACCGTCGAAGAGTCGGAAGAATCGGAGGAGGAGATGGTGAAGAAAACGGTGGCGGAGCGGCGGAAGCAGATCGAGAAGCGCCTGTCAGCGGACCGTTCAATACCGGCCTCGACGCAGAAGCGCGAGATCGTGGAGGAGATCATCACCATCAAGCGGCAGAGCGTTATCGACGATACGCGCGCCAAGCACGAGGAAGAGATACTGCTCCAGAAACCAATCGACAACACGTACAAATCGTCCACCATGCCCGAGCCGGTGGTGAAGCTAAAAACGACCGTCGTCAAGGATGGACCGGGCGTGCGGAAGGACGAGTTCGAACAGGAGCTGCAGGACAAGTTTAAGGTGACGCTGAAGAACGTGGAAGAGTTCGAGCACCGGTCGGAGGTGCTGGACCAGCTGGCCACGGAAACGACCGTCTCCACATCGTCGCCGCGCGTGGTCGAGGAGATCAAGAAGAAGGTGGAGGAGCGTGTCCCAGCCGCGCTGGACGAGCAGACGGTGCCAGCGGAGCAGCAGCCGGTCGAAAGTGCCGTGCCGCCGGTGCCGAAAGAGCGTGCACCGGTGCCGGCAAAGCGCACCAGCCTCACCAAGGAACCGGAAGAGTTCCAGGGCGTCGTGGAGGAATCGATCAAGGACGTGAAGCAACGCATCAGCTCGTTCGAGACAAAGTCCAAGACGGAATCGCTCGTGGACAGCAAGCAGTCGTCGGTGGACACGACCAGCGGGCGTGACTCGTGGAGCGACGATCATCGGCAGGCGAGCAAGCGCACCGACTCGGAGCAAATCTCGGAGGACTCCGAGCAGGAACCGTTGCCCCTCAGGGACGAGCATTCCAGCGTCCAGCGCACGGTTGGCGAATCGTCCGTGGTAACGACAACGCAACAGGCGTTCACCACCGTCGAACAGCTGGAACGACACGATGTGTCGCATGCCGTCGAGGAGAAGAGGGAAAGTTTGCTGGAAGCATTCGGCGCTGCCGATGCCGGTCCGGCACAGTGGAAGGAGCCGGACTCGGAACCATCATCGCTTTCGGAAGCCACCGGCAGCAGCACCTCCAGGCGGGAGGAAAGCATCTCCCAGCACTTCAAGTCGGAAACGGTCAGCAAGGTGGAGGAAACGGTCACCAAGATGTCCACCACGGTGGAAACGAAAACGGTGGCCGGTCTGCCGGAAGGCCTTGACGCGTTCACCCTCGGCAAGGGCGATGAGACGATCGTGCGCGAAGAGTTTGTGGCGCGCAGTGCCGAGAGCAGCAGCATCGTCGACCGCACGGTGGAGTCGGTGGTGCGCGAGGTGCGCGACCAGGAGCCGGCCGTCGAGAAGCGGGACATGCACCGCGAGGTGAAGGAAACGGCCGACAAGATGGCCGCCCTGAGCAGCGTAGAAACGGTACAGATCGGCGAGGGGACCGCCCCGCAAGTGTCCACCGCTGCGGCGTACACCGTCGAGCGGTTCGAGGGGCTGCAGTCGGAGGTGGTCAGCCAGGATGCGGCCGGTATGGTGGCGGAGCGAACTGGTACGGCCGTGAGCAGCGTCGAAACCGGCGTTAGCCAGGGCGAGGACACGGTCAGCGAGAAGATAGTCGAGCGGGAGGAAGAGGTGCGCCGCCGGGTCGAGGAGAACGTGTCGATCGACAAGCCGGTGGTGCAGGAGACGGTGGCGCGCACGGTTACGCAGGAAGTTACCTCCAAAATTCCGGTGCCGTCGAAGAAAAGCTCACCGGAAGCAAAGGACCAACCGCCCATGCCGGCCGCCCGGCCAACGGACGGTGTACCGTCGGCGGTCGATCGGATGGAAGCCGCAGACCAACCGAAACAGACAATCGAGCAGCAACAGGCAGAGCTGTCGTCCCGGGCGGAGGAGATGATCGAGACAGTGGTTGAGCATGCGGAGTCGGTCGCTTCCAGGATTCCACGCTTCGGCACGTCCAAGCCGGTTGCCCCGAAGCCGGAAGCAGTGGTGGCGGCAAAGTCGCCCGAACCGGACAGCTCCAGCCTGTCGAAGATTCCGGTCCTGAAGGATCGCAAAGTGTCGGAGCAGTTTTCGAGCGATTCGTGCGAAACCGTCATCGTGCAGCGGTCGGTCGAGGAGCTGCAGCCGCACGCGGAACAGGTGACGGCCAGCGAGACAGTGCCGGAACGGGAGTACGATGAGGAGATCATGTCTGCCACCGCGTACGGCAGCGAGCGCACCGTGACGGAAATCATTACCGAGGACCATCGCGCTGTCACGCCGGACGATTTCATCGACGAGATCATCGACGAGGCGCAGGACAAGGTGCAGCGGCAGCTGCAGTCGGCCGAGGTTACCGTCGGCACGCTCGACCTAAGTCACTCGGAAGAAGGTTTGTGTGTGTGTGGGTCGGGTATCGATCAGCACCGACTAATTGCAAACCGCGCCTGCTTCCAATTTTCCCTCTAGAATCGTTCGACAAGTCCGCCTATCCGATGCAGGAGTACATCTCGAGGCCGGGAGGCGGCAGCGGTTTCGATGCTAATGCTACCATCGACGACGACGACGAAGACGAGGAGGCGGAGCGGGAGCGGGAGAAATGGAAAGGTAGGTGCGATACATGCATGATCCCTGTATCCTTCCATCAACCACCGAGTGGATCACTCACCCACTCTGTCCGCACTGTTCGGTCCGCATTCGCGTAACACGCACACCTACTACACACACGCATTCTCCACACTCTTGCTTGTGGGCGTGTGTAAGCGGAAAATTCACAACATCACACTAAAAAAATGTAACTCCCACCCGCCCCACGTGTTTGACATTGTTGGTTTCATATTTTATTCCAAGACAAAAGAATGCACCACTCTAATGACGGAGCCGCCCGCATTGCTTCCACGAAAGCGATGCAACAATAAGTGCAGCAATACAAACCCCCTCCCTTACACGACCATGCGATAAACTGTATGGATCTCTTCCCTTCTTGCATTCCTTCTATTTTTGGTTTTGTTTGGTTTTTGCTATGGGTAACACAAAATCAATTCTCTTTCGATGATGCAACAATTAATTTCCATTTTCTTTTGTTTTGTTTGGTTTGCCCCAATCCCACCTTCCCCCTCTTTCGGCGTCCCTTTGCGAACACTGCTTTTGTGTCTTTCTTGGTTTCCAGTTTTCCTAACCTTTCTCGCTGAGCGAGTCGTTATGTTTGGTTTGTTCTACGACACAGCATATGTTTTTTTTTGTCTCTTCTTCGGACGTACCTTTCGTTTTCGCCCCGTTGCTTACCTTCACTTACCTTGCGAAGTGTGTAGGTTTATGCTTAAAATGGATTGGCTACTCTGACTACTGATATCGATTACGAAACGGTTACTAACTACAGAACACACCAATGTCAAAACAGAACACCTCCATCATGTCACGATTGAACGTTTCGGTTGCTCACACGATTTCTTTATTTCCCCCTTTCCTTCTGTTTATTGTACAATTTTCTAGCTTGTTTTCCTTTTTATTTCGATCTCGCTCTCTCGCTCTCTCTCTATCTCTCCCTTTCTCTTTATCGCTCTTGTAAGTGAAACAAGTTTATCCAGGTGTTTATCTCACTGTGTTTGTGATAGTTGGTTAAATTCGGCACTGTTACGTTTTGGTTTTACCATTTTGTTAAACTGCAGTAAAATTGTTAGAGTAACTTATGTAGGATTTAAGTTTGACATTGATTCTATTAGAAAATATTTTTAGAATACTCACTTAGCTCGGTTTCGAGTTTAGTTCGTTTTTGTTAGTGGATTTAGTGTAATATCAAATGACTCACACGTACACACTCGTCCACACAGATTTACCTGATACAAGCAAGGTATCGATGTGTTTTTTTAATTTATTTTGCTCTTTCTTCATTACTAATAACTAATAATAAGTTATGAGAGAGACAAAACAATTATTACCTAAAAACTGGACAGCAAAATTTCCCTGCCATCATTTTCGTTATGTTCCAGGCGCCCTTGTGCTGTGTTCGCCATTTGTTTTGAAAATATTATAATCACCTACCTACGTCATAGCTGCCAACCACACTCCCCACCTCTTTTTCATGCATTGTGTGCTCACGAATGTTAGTGCACATGTTAGAAACGTATACCATCATTCCTACTACTACTACTCCTTTGCGTTTGTTTTACACGGCTTAGATTTATACAGCATAACCCCATCTTCATATCGAAGTTGTTTCTCTCGGCGGCTCTCTCTCTCTCTCTACCATCTTCATCTTGTTACTAATCATCATCCTTCATTCACTCATGCACCACCAAAAGTTACATGATCAAGTGTCGGGCGCTGCTGTGAGATTTAACCGTTTGGCTGACACTAGACGAAGTTCCAGTCGCTCCCGCATTGCTTCCTAGATTATTTCAAAAAACGGAGAAAAAACGATACAACTATCATACAAATTAGCATTTCATTCCTCGGAACCTGCGC
>KI920076.1:6947-27750 GCA_000473525.2 Anopheles melas | reverse complement strand
CCATATTTTTGTACAATAAAACCCTTCACACGTTTGCTTGTAAACACAAAAGCAAAACGTGTGAGTAGAATAGAACGACGAACCTGTGCGCGAAAGCGACTTCGGTACATCCTGCAGGAGCAGCACCACCCAGCACAAGCATAACCTTATGCGTTCGGGAATCAGAAGAGAGAGCGAAAGAGAGTCGAATGGAATGGCACAGACACTGGAAGGTTTGATGGCGCGTGAGCGCGAGAGAATCTGCCCCCGAGCATTGCGAGGAAGATTCCGGTTTTTTTTTGCCCAACACGGCAGCAGAGACAATTCAGAGGTCCTGCGGCTTTTCCTCGTTGCGAAGGCTTTCAGTTCGAGTTTTCCGTCGTGTGTGGCTGACGCGGTTACGCGCTATGGCTTCGGGCCATGTTACGCTACAGCACGCTGGGTGAGAGTGTCAGTGAAAGAAGGCAATGCCAACATTTCCATCAGACCAGACACGTATATCTAATCATTACACGGGCGTGATACGATTGTGGCTTCATGTGCCGCTGTGTTAAGTGAAAACAAATCCTTCTCCATCGGATAAGCGTTTTCGGTGGAAGGAATGCAATAGGCAGTTAGAAGCTCCTATATTTCTCTCCCACGACGGTGCTTTTTCGCTGCTTTGTGTAGGTTCAACCCGCAAGTTCATTCATGAGTACGCAATAGAGCACTTGGACGGTTCGCTCCAGGACTCAGGCGCACATCAACTTTGCATCGTTTGTCCTAGGACTGAGTGGCATCGATGGATTGCGTCAATGTTGCGGTGGCATAGTGTTTACATACAGAAATATCGATTTTCTTGAATGGATCGAGCGCGCTAGCGAGCACTGTTCCTGTAAGATAATGAATTCTATCATCGCAAAAAGGCAGCGCACCGCAGCACATTAGACCAACACACCCACCGTGGTGACACTGTTTTAGTGTGAAAAGATAAATTGAAGCTCTTAAAAAGCTTCGCTGGGAAGATAAAAGCTAATAGGAATACAGGAAGCTGCAGGAAATCAGAGAGTCATGGTTGTTGGTGGCAACGTTACGGTAAACCGAAACTAACAAGCAAACTTTGTGGCTTGGCAAGTGAACAAATAAACAAAGTGAAAAGCGAACCTCCTGCGGGAAAGTGCTAACCACCACCAGCTCTCCAGCGCCATTCGGTCGATAGGCCGAGTTCGGCTGAGGGAAGACGGTCTCGCCATGACGGACGCCGAACCGCTGTCACCGTCGGCCTCCACCTTCAAGCAGAACTTTGATCTGGTAACGCCCGAGTTCGAGGAGGATCCGAAGCTGCTGTGGGGCAGCGTGCCCGTGCCTCCGTTCGTGTCGGACAAGGTGGTAACGTGGGTGGAGGAAAACTTTCCCCATCAGCCACCGCCGGCGGTGGAGTTTCGCGGCCAGAACGTTCTGAAGAAGGTAAATCGGGGTTCGGGAGAGAAATCGGGACAAATACACGGGTGCTCGACGCTATTGAACAACACTGATCACACCAAGTAGCTGTACTGTGTTTCGATCAAAACGAGGCACAGCTTAGGTTGGAGCGACTAAAAAGGGACTGAAAGTTGAATTTAAAAAGCAGCACCAACTGGAATTAATCCTGCCGACGCCTTTAAGGTCGGTGCGAGAATATACTGGAAATGGACGTCTCGCAACGTGTGTTATACCGCATGGTTTGGGCTGGAAATGGGATAGTAGGAGACATCCAAAATGGGGTTGCTAGCGAATGCATGAAACATTGCCAGCTCTGTGCCCGTTTTTCAAACACAAAGTGAAGGACATCGTACATAACCTTTTATCGGTCGTTTTATAGTCACCAAACGGTACTTCGTACGGTTTGGTTTATGGGTTAAGGTATTTGAAATTCCACACCATTAAACCCTTCTTTATGTGTGTTATTGGATGCAGCTATTTTTCTTTTGCTACAACTATGTCTCTATGTTTTAGCAATAGTGTACAGTTTCTGCTGTAAGAATTGGGTTGAAGATCAAGAAATAGGTTCTTGGTGCTCCACATAGCTCCATACACAATTCTATAATTTATAGTCAGTCTATTGCGTTCGGTGGAAATGTTTGTTTTTGTTTTGCCGATTTGCTATTTAAAGTAAATTCAATTACCATCATCAGCTGTCACCGGCGCCACGTGTACGAAATCGCGTTATCTCACCTGATTGCTCCGAAACAAACCGTGAACCGTGGCCAATAACATCGCGAACAACGTTACAATACGACGGTAGACGCCTTTTTGCGTTTGAAGTGTGCGGTGGAAATTGTATAATACTTTTTCCCGACATTGCTGTTCACGTGTGCTGCGCGCTGAGCTTCTATTTCGGGTTAGCTAGATAGCGCTTTTATAGATGTGGATAGAACGACGATCTATGATGTAATGAAGGAATCGATTAAGGGAATGAAGAATCGAGTCTCTATATAAATTCCATCCTGCAATTTTAATTCAGATTATTACAATTTCTGTAGTTGAAACCAGAACAATATAGAACAATGATACAAAAATACTATAAATACTTTTGTGCAATACCAAATACCGGCCAGACATGTGTATTCAATTAAGTAATTTTATGGTATCGCGATAGCACAATATTTCATTTTTCAATACTGTTTCATTTATATTTAAAACTTGCCTTTTGAGCGTCATTTTTCAATCCCAACTAAAATCCTCTACAAAGGCTATATATTTTTGGACTAATATTATTTAACAAAGTTTTGTTAATGAACAATTCCTAATCACTTGTCGCTTATCAATAAATCATTTCCAAAGTGTTAATATATCGTCAAACTTCGATATGATGTTGTTTATATTACCGGAAAGTTAACATTACTTTACGAACAAAACAGAAAGAATGCGTGAATCTAAAGAATTCATAGACAATCATAGACCCTCTTTGCTTCAAATCCCCGTACGCGTGTCTAATGCGTTTGCTCATGACAACAGTTATGTGCTGTTGATGTTTTTGAATCTTTGTTATGTTTAGAAACAAACTCACCTTCTACAGTAAGGCGGTCACTAGAGTAAATACGACTCGTTGTTTTCTGCTCAGGGAAAATATTAATACACCTGACTAGAGCACCATCGCTGTCCTGTTCTGCTTGTTGTACTGCAACCCCTTGAGTATCGAGAAGAAAAACAAACTGGCAAAAACTGGTGTTTGCTGGTTGGCGACAAAATTATTAACCCATTACTGTCCAGGTGTACACAAACTTGTTCCAAGTGGTATGAAACTTTCTAGTTCGTCCGAGATGTGCTCTGAAGCAGGTGGAATGCATTATTTTGCTTAAGGTTATTGGAAAAGTTCTTATATGAATGAAAAAAAATATGCGCAAAACTGATAAAATACCCAAGTACAATAAAATACAGTAAATATGAGCATGACAACAAAATTATTTGTAGGTATTAAAGTATTGAAACTTGTTATACTTCTGTAGAAAAGGGGGTAATGAACACAGAAAAAAAGCCTTTCGTTAGACACTTTTTGTAACAGAACTATATAAACTTTACAACTTTGTACATTAGATCATGTTTAACATAAGTCAACGTGTAAACAAACGGAGAGCTTGTTAAGTACCATTTATGAATTAAAAAGGTATTTAAGGCCAAGGCGATTACACCATGGAAACTGTTTATCAATTATGTGTTCCAATGTTAAAAAGATTGAATATCTAATTGCTATTTATGTTGGTTCAATAGGCTCACTAAAGCAAATATCCGTTTAGTGTGAGCAGAATTTACACAGTAAGCAACTAGAAAGCGTAAACAACACTTTTCTTTACTTGTTCATGCATGTATAGTACATGCCAGTCAATTTCGGACATCTGAAATTATAAAAAATGTTCTTCGAAATTTACAGACTTCTCTATAAATCGTCAGACTATCAATGGTCATAAAACCTTTGGGGGTTTTACGATATTAGCCAACTATTTTATACGAAGTTTGACAGTTGGCGGCTGAAATCTTTTCAATACTGACAAACTAACCTCAGATTTTCAGCCTAGATTATTAGAGCCTGAAAAATATGTAAACATTTATTGAATTGTTTGAATGGAGCATAAATATTTTATCAAGAAACATTAAGCACTGTTTGGATCAAAATTTTGGATTATGTCTAAGTACTATAACCCATTTCAAACAGAAAAAGTAAAATAAAACGATTTCAAAATGAATCTTTGTTTGTACACGAATGGTGAAATCGAATATAACCATTTACTTATTTTATTTTTAACCAGTAACCATTTGACACTTACGATTCACAAATGTCAAATGGTTACAACTCGGAAGATAAATATTGTTCCACCGACAGGCTAAAATTTCAGCTTCTTGGCTTGAAATACAAAACGGGTCCTTGTCGATATTTTCTTCTATATTATCTCTATGCATGTATGCAAAGAAATGATAAGAGATCTAAAAACTGTTTGAGTTATACCAAAATGTACTTTTTGTTAAACGAACATTCAATTTATCTCATTTGGAATCATTTCCAGTGAATAATTTTGGTAGTGATATAGCCTTAGTAAGTGAGTTGGTACTGAACCTCTAATAACTCATCACTTGACTTGATTGTGGTCTAATAAATTACACAACAATACAATGCATAAGGTCCTAAAACTGATCACTTTGGATTTCCCTTCCAACGCTTATTGCTAAACGTAGAGTAACTGAGTCCTGATAAAATGGAATTAATTTGACCGCGTTCTACTTCAACCGCACCTCGTTTGTAATGCTGATAAAAATAAAAATAAAACTTAAACCTGTAATTTCAACTTTGTTATCGCTGAATAACTGCACCAACACAAACATTCTTTAAAGCGAAATTATTTTCTTTTATTCCTCACTTACAGGAAGAAAAAACTCGTTCCCTTTGGAATACAGGGTACGAATTTGTGAAATACGATGCTATTTATTCGAATCGTCTGTAAAATGCTCTCCATACCACTGGATTTACGTGCCTCTGGGGGGTCTGGGATGGGAACGAGCAGGCAAAATATTCATTTGTTGCTTTCTGACCGTCTGCGTCAATAAACCAGCTGGTGGGATTTGGATGGTCAAAATGGTTATTCACAAGAAGATGGTCAAACATTTTTACGTTACAAAAAAAGAGGAAAAACTCATCATAAGAGTCCCAAGCCTGAAACTTTTTGGTGGATAGTATTTTTATACTCTCTTTTCTCTCACTTAAGCCCGGCCGGTATCGCTTTTATTATCAAAGTAATTATGTAATCGAAGGAATCGTCCCGTCGGTCCAAAGAAATACAATATTTTCCTCTCACACTAAACCCAGCAACAAAAAAATAACGGTACTAAATAATTTGGATGTTTCCTTTTCTTGTCGTCCTTTCTTGTGCGATCCTCCTTTACTCCTAAATCGCTGTCCAAATTGGGGATTTGTAAATATGAACGACGTTGAAAAATCCATCCTGCTTGAGGTGCTTTTAACTAAGCGAAGGTACAGACTCTTTTCTAAGCGCCATTGCGCTGTCTTCACTCGTAAGGATTATGGTGGATGAAATGCGAGCTGTGTCTACCACAAAATGCCACCACCCACCATCCCCCATTGTATTTGGCGGAGGGCTTTTCGGTGAATAAAAAGCGCCCATTTCCTGTCCGAAACACCGACCCGTTTAGCTTGAGTGTGTGTGCATTAAAGGGAAGCGGGTTAATCTGGGCGTGTTGAAATGAACAATATGAACCCAGCGCATCTGTGTTCGCATTATTTTTACCTTTTTTTTAACGTGGAGCGGTTTTATTTACATTCCTGGGGATCTTTTGTTCGGAGGTTGTTTGCTTTGTTTTCATGGGTGATTCACCATATTTGCATCGAACTGTTGAAAATGGACTGGTCCTTTTCGACGGGGTGTGGATTTTTGCGGTAAGAATGTACTTTATTTTGTGGCGAATGAGTTATGAATTTTGCAATATTTGTGTTCTGTAAAGGGGTTTTGGTTCGGTTTTAATCAGCGCTAATTTTCTTATACCGTATACCCCGCAGCAAAGGACACAAATTTCGCATTCGACAGACACGATAACATTTATTTTTTTTTATTTTTTGCCAAACCTAATATCTGCCAAGATGAAACACGCGAGACCAACGTTGGCGGCACCAGATCACGCACTTCTTCCTGTTCGGTTGCCTTCTCATCCCATTCCAATATACGCGGATTCTCGTACCATTGACCCAACCATGGTATTTGTCGACGGTTTTGTTCGGTTCCGGCTTGAACGAAAAAAAAAGAACAACTTTTCGCGGTTTATGCGTTGTTGGTTGGGCTTTGCGTCATGAAAAATTCACCTCATGTGTATTCCGTGCCCGAAGTCTTTCCGTGCCAGAGCGAAACACGTCGCCCGACAATGCAGCGGGAGGAGGATGGGGGTGCGTTAATATTATTGCTTGTTGATCCTTCTCGTAAAGCCGCAAACTTAACGAGTCCTGGCTACTGGTGGGCAGTAGACGATGTTGTTTTGCCGGTTTTTTGTGCGTTTGTTTCAAAGTATAAAGCCGATTTGGGTTATCCTGACTAGGTTGGGCTGGGATTTGCGCCAGTTCAGGGGTACGGACAGCATGTGTCCGCTTTCAATTAACGCGTGTCCTTGCGAAGGACGATTAAACCGAAACTAATCAACCATTGTCGGTAGAAGGCGAGGAACGAGAAAGAAAAAAAACCCTTGCAAGATGAATAGTCGATCGTGGTTGATAAATTAAGATCCAACTGCAATAGCCGCCGTAAGTTCGTCCTGCGTGCGTGTGATTACTAGTGTACAAGGCTTGGCATGCTGTTTTTCTCTTCTCTCAGAATTGCATGCCAAATGGTACTCTGTACTCTACTTTCGCCCCCATTACGAGGATGAACGAAACTTCTTTGCGTAACATTCGGAACGCAAACCCATTAGAGAGACGGGTTGCTGTATAACGTTCGCAGGAAGGTTCACCATTGACATTCGCACAATTGGAAGGCATCGCCGCCCCGGTACGTGTTTACGTGCAATTGCCGTAACAGTAACGATCTTGAATTGTGTTTCCTTTTGCGTGTGGGAGGGGAGTGAAAAACACGTAGTGTGAAAATAAACACAAGTGGCATTTGCTACCGTACAAGTTTCTGTATTGCAGATGGGAAATGGTGCAGCTCGGTTGTGCCTTACCTTTTCGAGTGCTTGTTGGGGTACTGAATTTTGGATTTATGTGCCATGTGCACTGAAAGATTTATTGTGAGGGCTTGACACATGTTTATTAACATCAAACAATGTTGATTGGTTGTAGGAATAACGAAGGAAAAATACTGTTAAATTGTTGTTCTTATTTGTTGTTAATCTTTCTATTTTTTATCACTTGTTTTCATCAAATTCACTGGTACGTGCATTATAATTTACATGCGTAATAAAAATTAAAAAAAGAAGAAGAAAATGTTCTATATTAAACTATGGTACATACCCCGGCGGTATTGAACTTTAAACGCTACAGATTCACATGTAATCCAGGCATGGCAAACATACGACATGTAAACATGAGCATTTAGATGTATAATCACAATGAATATAGATTTTAAACAATTAAAGCAATAATTTATTGTGTACAGAATATGATGAATGTACTAAAACAATCATGTTTAAGGGATAACTCGATAAACCTAGAATAATGATAATGGCGTTTGTATTACGTTTTTTTAAAAGTTAGCTAGGTTGATCTGACGGCTCAATGATCTGGTATGATCGGGAATCGATCTCGCACGGATACCCAATATTATAATTATAGAGATCGTAAGGATAATTTAATTATTTTCATAAAAAAGAAAACATGTAAAATTTCTCTCGACTCTGAATGACTCCCACTCTGGTCGACTTTGGCCGACTCCGGACGACTCCGGTCGACTTCGACTCCGATCAACTCTGTTTCCTGTCTGATCCACGCAAGACGACTCTAAAATTTAGAAGTGTGAATGACTCCGAATCCGAACGACTCCGGACGACTCCAGACGACTCCGAACGACTCCGAACGACTCCGAACGACTCCGGACGACTCCGGACGACTCCGGACGACTCCGAGCGACTCCGGACGACTTCGGACGACTCCGAGCGACTCCGAGCGACTCCTGACGACTTCGGACGACCAAAGAGCACGGTCCAAAGAGCACAACACTATTCGACAACTCCAAAATCGAAAGCCAAGCCCAAGATCTGATACGGTTTTTCCAAATCTCCTTCTTGACATATGATGCCATTTTTTGTATTGAGCCGTCATTTTTTAACAGCACGCCGGTTTATATATACGAACAGCCGGTTAAAAGGTACACGGATAAACGGCGCTTCACTGTAGTTAAAGGTGTGCGGACAAATTAGCATTACTGGAAGGTTGCTTTTTGAAAATGAAATTGTCAAATAGAAAGTTTGAATGATGATGTTATTCTCAATTTTCTATCAAATACTTATGAGGAAACAATGATTGCAAAATACCTGAGGAAATACTATGTAAACATTGTTTCAAATTGTAATAATTCAGTTTTTAGTAGTGCGTGGTGCGAAAAAAAGTGCAATTAACTGATGAATCAACGACTAAGATATCAAAGTAAGATATATTTAAGGAGCTTAATAGTTTTATGTGCCATTCCGCAAACTATGTAACCAAAAAGAAGCAAAAACATAAAACGACCATGAGCGACGATAAAATAGATGCATGAGATCATCACATTCCTGACGGAAGTCAATCTAATTTTTTTCTAAGATGGCATTCCAGTAACATCTAAGAAATGTTAGTAATTATTTCCACCTTTCAATCGAGCGTGTCAAATGAGGTTTGACAACGCTCTTGTAACAGCGTTTACATGTTCATGCTGGGTATGAGGCAAATATGGGGCCAATAAGTTATTTTCCGGTTCATCGATGTTTGATTATTGATTAAATTTCGCCGATTTAGAATGTTACTCTGATCGCTTCTTCTGCTTGCCGTATTTTTCGGTGTTACGTCACCTTCTCCGCGATCATATTTGGCGGTGCTACGACGCATTTTTTTTTTACCAAATTCGTTTATTTTTTCTTTTTATTTCAGATTGAAAATGTCCGTATGATTGACAGATACAACAGCAAAAATCCAACCGTCGGTGTGCTGTACCTTACGGCCACGCATCTTATATTCGTTGACCCGGATGCCAACAAAGAGACATGGGTAAGTGTTTCCTTCCCGTGCCTACCGTTCACACCAGACCACTCGTGCCGTTAGCTCCTCTACCTCTATCGTTTTGCATATCTCTTGTGCCGATAGCACCGGGCGTCTATGATACCATTCGTTCGTTCTGTTCCGATAAGATAGCCTGGATGGATTCCTGTTCATATCCAGCTGTCAGATGCCTTTTCAAACGGAATGTGTATGAGCAATATTCATTCCTTTTGCCCCTTTAATAGCTTCTAAGAATTTACTGCTGAAATACACATAGTTTGAATTGAATTGAATTGTATTTGACAGTATATTCCTGCTATTTATAACATTACGTTTCTTTTTAAAACCCCAAACTATTTTATTGAATTTTTACATACATTCCTTATCAATGTCAGATTATGAACACGCATTTTAAAAACTTTTTGTTTGTTCGCTATAATCATTCCAATGTTAAAGAAAGAGAGAAAAAATGAATATTTTTACTGTTTTTTGTTACTTTGCTAACTACGTTTTGAATAAGTTTTCCAAGCACGTTCCTACCGGGGCACGTTAATGATCAACAGATTTCAAATGCGTGCTTGTTAGAGAGTATGATTGTTGAAGTTTTGCAACCTTCCTCCGCCGCGCCTTATCGTGTGCCTTTCTAATTAAACAAATTTGAAAGGACCCTCAAGCAAATCTCCATTCACAGTAAATCCTTCCTGCACGCTCGGTACAAATGGGCGTGTGTTTTCTGTATGCTGTTAGTAGCAGTTTTATAATTTCCCTTTCCATCCCGGCACCAGGTCCTTTACATGCACATCGCGAACGTGGAAAAGTTGCCCCTGAGCACCACCGGCTCGCCGCTGCTGATACGCTGCAAGACGTTTCTCTCCATCACGTTCGTCATACCGAAGGAGCGCGAATGTCACGACGTGTACACCACGCTCACCAAGCTGTACCAGCCGGTGAACATCAAAAATCTGTACTGCTTCCAGTACACGACCGCGGCGAAGGAGCTGCCGAAGGCGGCCGGCTGGGACTACTTCAAGCTGGAGCACGAGTTCAAGCGGATGCGCGTCCCGAACGACCAGTGGAGTGTCTGTGCGCTCAATCAAAACTACGAGCTGTGCGACACGTACCCGCAGCAGCTCTACGTGCCGGCCGAAGCCAACACGCAAATCCTGCTCGGCAGCTCGCGGTTCCGGTCGAAGGGCCGGCTACCTGCGCTCACCTATTTGCACTCCAACAAGGCGTCCATCTGCCGCTGCAGCCAGCCACTGTCCGGCTTCAGTGCGCGCTGTCTGGAAGATGAGCAGATGCTGGAAACGGTGCGCAAGACAAACCCCAACTGCAACTTTATGTACGTCGTTGACACACGGCCAAGGGTAAGTTGATAGTAGCTTTTTTTTGCCCCAAGTCCACTCACCATGCTTGTTTTGTTTGGTTCTCCGTCTAGATTAACGCCATGGCAAACCGGGCCGCTGGCAAGGGCTACGAGAACGAGGCGAACTATGAAAATATCAAGTTCCAGTTTCTCGGCATCGAAAACATTCACACGATGCGTGCCAGCTTGCAGAAGGTGATTGAGTGTGAGTATTTTTTCTGTTTTGTTTTCACCATCTTTTTTCAATCAAACGCGTCTAGCCGCATCTAGATCTTCCCTCACACGGGAGTGGGGAGTAAGTCGCTACTAAGTTGACAATCAAGATGATTCACTTTTCGAATGCCGTCGGTAGACAATGATGACGACGACGGCACCCGCTTTGGCCGTCCGTTAAGTGAAGCGTTAAATCCAAACCGGGTGTGATTTATTGGTTAGCGAGTTGACGTACCATGAAGCTTACCGTTCCGACAGGCGCCGCATTCTACTGTGTGCACTCTCAAATAATGCTTTTCGTCTCTTTTTGGTTCGGTTTCTTGCTAGGCTGCGAACAAAAGTCGCCCACGATGAGTGGATTCTTAAGTGCGCTGGAATCTTCGGGCTGGCTAAAACACATTCGATCGATACTGGATACATCCTGGTAAGTGTGGGAATTAACGGCGCTAGTATGTGTGTGTGTGTAATTAAGCGGCAAGTTGGTGGTAGAAGCATGGGGTAGAATTTCAGGTTCACACGATTATCACACGCGAACGTGAGGAGAAGAGCAAATAGAGCGTCTCGTGCGACGGTTCGTATGGCTGCTGTTGGCCATTAACTGGCGATGTGCCATTAAGCCGCTGACAGTGAAAGTCATCAGTAATTAATTGACGATTAGCGTTAGGTCTCGCAGAAGAAAGAAGTTTATGTTTTGGCACACTCACGGTGGTGTGCTGGACTCGGGAAGAATTGCATAGTTTATAAAATTAGAATATTTATATGTTATTTGATGTGAATTGTTTTTTTTTCTTCTCGGTTTTTAGCTTCATTGCCAACGCAGTCGATAAAGGAATTTCCGTTGTTGTGCACTGCTCGGATGGTTGGGACCGTACGGCTCAAGTATGTTCTCTTGCTGCACTGATGCTGGATCCATACTACAGAACTATCAAAGGATTTCAGGTAGATAACCATTCTAGGCCGCAATGTTTCCTGTTGATACCTTAACACTTGTTCCTTCCTCCTTCCTTCCAGGCTCTGATCGAAAAGGATTGGCTTGCGTTCGGCCACAAATTCAGCGATCGCTGTGGCCACATTCAGAACGACCCGAAGGAGGTCTCGCCCGTGTTTACTCAGCTGCTCGAGTGCACCTGGCAGCTGATGCAGCAGCGCAACGACGCGTTCGAGTTCAATGAGCGCTTTCTGCTGATCCTGCACGATCACGTCATGTCCTGCCAGTACGGCACGTTCGTGGGCAACTGCGAGAAGGATCGGCTGGATCTGCGGCTGGCGGAGAAAACCTTCTCCCTGTGGGGCTACATGTCGAACCATCTGAACGAGTACATTAACCCGCTGTACCGGCCGGAGATGGACGAAACGATAAAGCCGAACCTGGCGCCGCAGAACATCAAGTTCTGGCGCGGCATGTACAGCCGTTTCGAGAGCGGCATTCACCCGAGGGAACCGCTGGAGGATCTGCTGATCGCTAGCAAGGACCACTGCACCTCGCTGGAGGATCACGTGCAGCATCTGACCAAGCGCATCAACAGCTTCAAGAACATGCTGTCGAAGTCGGCCAAACGGTTGCAGGGTGGCAGTGCGGCCCTGCAGTCGCGCTACAACGCGGACACCCGCGGCCCGATCGAGGTGAACGATAATCGGTACAATTACGATCGGAAGCTGAGCGAGCTGTCGGCGGCCGATGACGATCATCCGTTGAAGACGAGCGATTTTTCGTTCTCGAATCTATCGGTACGTTTTCCGGAATGTGAAAGATGGATGTAGTGATATAACTGAAATTTAACTCAACAATTTTACAGATTTCAGAGTATAACAATGAGGTGGAGAAGGTGAACGATGATATTAATTCGGTCGCGGTTGAATGGAAGTCGCTTCGGTCAGTGGTAAACTGTCCGACCTGCTCCATACCATTTGATCAAATCACCAAAAAGGTTTGTTGTCGTTAATAGTACGTAATGTTTATCATTAGTTAATGAATTGTTTTCTACCTGCACGCAGAATCACTGTTGGAAGTGTGGCGAAGTGTTCTGCAGCCGATGCATCGATAAAACGTTGGCCCTTCCGGGGCACGAGAGTGGCAATCCGGTGCCCGTCTGTAGACAGTGTTTTCGTGTCGTTCAGCAAGTAAGCCCATAAAAGGATTGACGTGCCGTTACCGTGCATTCACTAAAACAAACACATTCCTCGATTGAATCGACATAGTTTGTAAGTAAAATATCTATACCATACTTCGTTTCGATACTATTGGCGCTGTCTTCGTGATGTACAAAGCTATATAAAACTATCTAATGATTGCAAGAGGCTACCAGGGCACGGGAAAACCGAACAGTAGGGGTATATTTCTGATTCTGGAAAAAGAAAGAAAGGAAAAAACATGCAAGGGAAAAATAAAACAGTGCAAACGTTCAGTTGCAAGAGAGACCAAAGCACAGCAACGCGAAGACGCGTAGACACTTGTAGGCCAGGGCAAGGTACGAACTGGAACTGGGGACTGGGAAATGCTTGCAAAATGGCTGTCAACCTTAGTTGTTAATCTACTATTAGCTTTAAGAGTAATGCAGTGCAGTAAAGTGAAACATAAAACAAAACAAAAAATAGGAAAGTGCATATATACGCTCACCGGTAACAGATGATGTGACAAAACAATGTTAGAACTACAATATTTATAAGCATACTGTGTACAATTATTTCGTTAGGAACCATTTGCCGAGTTGAACATTGATATTTATCTTACTCAAACGTATGCGAGCTTTTGCTTGGCTTGGATGACACCTCTTCGGTATTTAGGGTGCTGAAAGAGAGCTTTATCGAAGGCTGTAATGGGGGCAGTGCGGAAGATCCCAGATTGTTAGCTACCTATACGCACACGGTGTAGTCTGAACAGTGCAAGATTACAAGAGAATGTAGTATCTAACCATTTGCCCATCGCTCCTGCTGGACACGTGTTTTAGTTTTCGTTGCGCAAAAACAAAACAACACATTTTGTGAAAATGGAGAACCGTTGTAAAGCTTTTCCTAGCTTCCGTTTCGTGGATGTACGGAAAATGGCATCCCACATTGACAGTATTGTTGCATGCATCGCGGTAAACTTTAAAGAAATTGGCTAATAATAATTGGCTAAGCCCAGCATAATGCTTGTCTCATAAATTGCTTCTTCTT
The DNA here is from genome assembly GCA_000473525.2 of Anopheles melas. NCBI lineage: Eukaryota > Metazoa > Arthropoda > Insecta > Diptera > Culicidae > Anopheles > Anopheles melas. The sequence goes on along the minus strand of KI920076.1, from coordinate 13,855 downwards.
CTTTTCTTTGGCAAACACCCAGCAACGAAACGACTTTGCAGACTATCTGCAGGCCATGACGCCTATCTATTGCTGTAAACTGTACGTGTAACCTGAGAAAAGAAACTGATACAAAACAAAGAAAAAAAAAACCTGTTGCTCTCAAAATAAACTATACAATATTTAATAGTGAATATTAAGTAAATCAAAGACATTTTGGGTAAATCTTTGCACGATGAATATGATGACTTAAACGATTAATGAAATGGACCTGATTTTAGTTATTATATTTTATAAACAACTAAATTTGCCATTATCTTTTATTTGACATAATTAATTTGCTTTTTGAAACAATTCTTTTGATATCAATAACTACACAAACTTTATTCAGCTACCGATTCCGTTCCCTCTTGATGACCCGCATAACAATATTATTGCAGCCGTTAAAATGCTGCCTTATGTAAGGTATTAAATCACAATACATTGTAAACTCGGTAATGGTGTCAAATATTTGCCCGCCATGGAGTGGTGAATTGGGAATTTCAGATAAAAACCGAACTCTCTGTCCGCATTTCGATCAAAATTAGTGCAATCGAGCGAGTTCCCCTAGATCTCTGGCACACTCTAATACCATCGATTTCGTGAATAATCTTCCTAATTTCTTAAAATGAATATAGTGAGTGGCATTTATTAAAAAAAAAAAAAGTAATAGAGCAATAGAATTCAATTGATGTTTACATATTTCATACGGTGTACATACTAATTCTCACAGCCCTTGCTGGCTTGTTTTGCCTCGCTCAAGGCAGTACAGTACCACCACCACCATCGTCCTTGCCGGCGGTGAATGTACCCGTTCAAACGGCCACCACTAGCGGGAAAGGCATTGCTGCAGCAGTAGCACCAACGGACACCGATGCACTCGGGCGCAAAATTTTTATTCCCGTGTTTCGGTCCAAGCAGAAGCAGAAACGAAACCGGGTCCGTGTGCAATAGCAGGCATCGGGCCGAGCGGACCAATAGTACGGAGAAGGACGGAGAACAACGCTCGTGGCCAACCAGTTAGTACGTGGTTGCGAATTCATCATCATCGTACCTGGTGTGGAGCGGTTCTTTCGCGCTGCTACTTGTAAGCTGTTTTATGGAGCTGTTTTGTTGTTTGTTCGTTCGCTGCTCAACACATTCAAAGCACCGTTCTAATGGGAGTTGTTTGACTGTTTGTTCACCGTGCACCATGTGGTGCGTTGGGCGTAATATGTGAATGCTTTACCGCACGTGATAAACTCGGAAAGGAAATTATTATGACAATAGATTCTAATTAAGGTAGAACCTTTAAATAGGATTAACTAGTGTTAAGACTGGTCTTACGACAAATAAAAAAAAATGTTTATATGAGAGTTTCGACGTTAATTAGAGAAATGCAGGCAACTGGTTAACTGCGCCATAAGAGACGAACCCTTCTTCATTGACTTACTTTCGGACGTCTACCTCCAAAATTACCAGCTATGCGCCAAAAATGCAAGATTTCATTAGCAATGGGTTTGTTTATCGAATCAAGCTAAACTATGTTTAACCACGGGTGGCACCATTCTCCAAGCGCAGCTTTTGTTTGCTTTACACGTTAGAAAGTGCCAAAATTCCTTTGCGCATGTGAATCAAAATAATTTTGCCTCTCCCATTTTTTCAACCACCATCGCCCATCATTCTTGTCCGAGCCAGCATTTGTGGTGTTTGCCCGGAATGTCCCGGTGAATGTTGGCGGTGCGTGAATGGAATGTGGGAATGGTTGGGTTTCGGGCAAGGTGTGCAATTCGGCTGATTGAACATCGCTGCTAAATGCCGGATCGTGCGTTTCCAGAATAAGCGTGGTGTTTGCTTTTAGCACACCGATCAAATCAATCAATCCGGCGTGCAATAGATTCGGGCAGATGTTTGCTTGCAGCCCCGCACTCACTCACTATGAGTGAGTACCGTCGGTTTGTACATGCGTAAAGAAGCGGCCCGTTTTTGGGAACTATCCAAACAGCATGTGCTGTGCTGATAATTGCTCATTCACGTGACAAGAATTCCGGTATTTGGCAAACGTGTTAGGAGTTTCGTAACCGTGGGTAAAACGATTTGGATGGCACTTTGCACACCAGAAGTGTGTCAGTAAAACAGGAAACGAATCACACACGGAACACTTGGTACTAAATCAAACTGAACGGTGTGAATACTTTAGTTATGAATAAATGTACAATTTCACTCACTAAAGCCATGCAGATAGCACTGTTTGCAAATTGAGTACAGCATAGGCTACAATTTAAATCGCTTTAAGCCGGTTGTTCCTTTCCATGGAAATCCCACCATTACTCAGTACGCTTCAATTGCTCGCGCAAACAAAGATTGCAACGCCGTGGTACAAACAGAAGAGTGCGCAAATCGGCTATTATCATACGCTCCTAATGAACCTGACCTATGCCATCGTTTTGCAGCGACACTATTCAGAAGCATCTCGGGACAAACAGATAATCACGGCCATACCTGTATTGGCGTTGTGCGTGACGACATTTGCAAAACCTCGTGCCATAGTGTGTCAAATGTTTCGCACTACTACCCCACCCCATCCACCAAAAGGAACCAGTTCCGGCTGGTTCCATTCATCGGCCCCCCGATCGGAATACGGTTTGACGGTGGCTCGCCAGAGGCGGTTTGTTGACATCGCTATTTACGGTAGGATTTACGTCTCTCGCGTGCCGTGTGCTGGCTTACCGATGATCCCGAGGTGCCGGCTCGGCGTCATCGATGACCGGGCACTCACACCCAGTTTTGCGCGCCCGTTGCAATGGTGAGTTCCACGTGTAGCTCTCGCGGTAGGTGACAGGATTGTCGTATAAATGGTCGCGCCTAACAATCACCGATCGGCAGAAAGGTGTGAAGTGCAAACCTGGCAGAAAGGGTGTGTGATAGCTACAGTGTGATATCTTATTATTTTTGAACTGCCCGGCGTCTGAGCGTGTACGTGTGCAGCTGTGTTTATCGAGCTAGAATCAAAATTGTGTTTTACCGTTTTTGGGTGCCCTGCAAAAAGAAGACATGAAGGTTGTGAGTATAGATAGTGTGCGGCTGAAATCAGTGTGAGGATATGACTAATTGTTTGACTGTTTGTGCGTACCTTGATTTATATGGTTAGATTTTGGTAGCTTTGGTGCTGGCGTTGTTCGGGACGGTATGCAGCAGCTACGCCATCGACTGTACGGATGTGTGGGATGAGGAGAGCATTGCCGAGATGATGGAGGATGATAGAAGGTACGAGGAATGGCTCCGAACCGTTCACCACCATGATGCTGTGTATGGGGAGGAGGAACATGATGTCCATCATGAGGAGAACGACGACGCCGGTCAGGCAGAGTCAAGCGAAGAGGATGAGGATGCGCATATACACGATGGTGAACACGGTCAGCACGGTGGTGCGACGAACGTGCCACACTCCGCAGAAAAGCACAGACATCAGCGTGATGCACCACTGTTAGCTGAGGAACAACCAGTTGCCGACCAGCTGTTGGAGGAAGAACCGTCCGACCTGGAAACCGCTGAAACGCATCTTTTCCGACCAGTTTTCCGGTACAAATCGCAGTACACGGAAAGACGTCGGGTGCGAGCGCCGAACGGTGGCGGAGGTGCCAATTTTGCACCTACTCCATCATAAACAAACCCTTTCATCCAGCGGCTTACAGTAAGGTCGGCACGTGGAAGGGATGCGCATCCATGTATTTTTAGTGTTCACCTGTAAATTACTCATCCCCATCTCAGCATCATCACCATCATCATCTACTATTGTAAGAGGTTCTGTGAGTGTAATAAAGAATGAAGTAGTTTTTCATAACTCTGTTTGTTCTTATACACGCTTCGCCGGTGAAGCGTTATTTCGATCGCGAGCAACACATTGTTGCCTGTTGTTTTGCGATGGACGGATGTGTTTGAGCTGAAACGTGGAAATCACAGTCAGGTGTGAAATTTTGAGAGTAGTGCGCAGCGCAATGCGATGGGTAAACACGCGTTGGTTTAGATGTTTTCCAGCACGTACGATCGTTTGCATTGTGTGTATGGATTGAAGTTGTGGATCTTGAGTAGGAGAGAATGAGCTAGAAAAACTTTATGGCAACCGAGTAGTACTCAGAATTAAGTTACGCATTATATTTAGCATTTATTTTCTTCTTCTTCTTATTCTTCTTCTCCTCCTTCTTCTTCTTCTTTTTCTTCTTCTTCTTCTTCTTCTTCTTATTCTTCTTCTTTTTCTTCTTCTTCTTCTTCTTTTGCACAACAATCGCTTAAACATCGACTGTTGTTAATCGACTTAACAATCGGTAAAGGCCTGCCAGTACCACTTGTGGGGTTAGGCTTTCAGTGACTTATTTATTACCATAGCAGGATAGTCAGTCCTACACGTATGGCTGCACGTTCCATTCGGGGCTTGAACCAATGACGGGCATGTTGTTAAGTCGTACGAGTTGACGGCTGTACCATCAGACCGGCCCCTACTTTCTACCATCTATTTTTAAATTCTGTATGTTTATGCGATACCCATCAATGGTTTTCATATCTGTATATAATTATTTCAAGATCAGACCCGATTTTTTCTCTGAATAATAGTCATTGTTTGCGTTTACATGCTATGTCTTATTTACTGGGATACACATCTACCAATACTAATAGCAATACATTTACAACGGTAGTGAACATTTAAGGACGACTGTATATATATATATCTCATCAAGATTATTCGTTGGTTCCCGTATTGTTTTGGGTCACCAGTTATTCACGATTTATTCTCCATTTTCCATAGATGTTTCCCATGATTTAATTGAATCGTCTGATTGGATGCATGGTAATCGCCCAATAAACCGTGGGAACAATCCAAAAAACTATGGGAAACGTCCACCAAATTTCGGGAAACAACCTGAAAACCTTGGGAAACCCAGCATCAACGATGTGGGAAATGTAGTTTGTAAATACAGTCCGTTCCGGAAATACGCGTTCCCGAGGAACCTCCAAGTTACCAAAGTAGCTCGGAGTAAATATGTGCACTGACCCCTACTAGTTCTGTAAGTCGAAGACTATTAAAGAAATGGGGACCTTCTGTCGCTATTCTTCTTCTTCTATTTGGCGTAACGTCCTACGGAGACATGCCGGCCTATAAGGCTATCGAGACTTAATTCATTACCACGCAGCCGGTTAGTCAATCCTTGCTGCGGGGGGACGGTCCATTCTAGGCTTGTACTCATGACGGGCATGTTATTGAGTCGTTCGAGTTGACGACTGTACCACGGGACCGCCGCTATTCTTTTATAAATATTAATTATATACTTGAGTTTCTAAGATTTTCTATTGATAGATTCTTGTCCAGTAGAGTTGTTGTTTTTCTCATTGCTACTTTGGTATCTAGTAGCCTGTCCCCAAAAATGCGACGAAGTGTCCGGGAAGAGGGGTTTGTATAGTATTCCGGTGGTAAGTACGCAAGTTGCCGTACCACGATCCTTAGACAGGGATAAATGACCAATAAAAACCGATCATGCGTCAGTATTACTACTGGAACAAAAACGATAACGCCACGGTATTGTTTTATGAAGCACTAACTAGCAAGTGACGACAGCTGGGAGAACATCTGCTACAAAATCTGTGTTACGTACTCAGCTCATTCGATAGGGCACGCGAAGTATTGGCTCGTTGCAAGAGTCGAAGGGTTGTACGGAATATTTAATCGCTGTGGACATAGTCTATAACTCGTTGTGGGCAGGCGTGAAAGACTCCAAGTCTTCGAAGACTGCGTTATCGTCGGTTAACAGTAAAAAACGAAAAGTTTTCGAGCTGTATTTGTTTGCAAACTTATACATTAAATTTTCAATTGGGTTCATTGGTGGAAGCATAGGCTCTTCTAAGCAACGGCTGTGTTTCCTTGCACACCCTAACGGAGAAGAAATAGGAGGATCATTGATCCTCATTGATGATTGTAAGTTGCCAATTCCAGATAGGGGAACTGGGGGTAGTTTCAACACCTTAAGGTTTTCCCCTGATTGCAATAATTTTGCCAATGTAAACTTACTAGAAGAAAAAGCTTTTTTGATTCATTATGTACCATCTTACCAGAAACAACGGTTCCTGTATTGATTTTGATAACACTTTTATAAAAATAAAAAAGTGTGTTTTTTGTTGCATCACAATTGCAGTGCGGGTAAGATCGACACCATGATGGGGTAAACTCGACACCTTGTGGGGTGATTACGACACATTAGCTATAACTTTAAAGTAACAAACTCTGATGGCCGGTTGTTTTTCATTGAAGTTCAACTAAGTATTTCATATCAATTTTAAGAAAAATTAACAGAAAACATTATTTAAATATGCGAAAGAATGAAGTTACAAGCAAGAACAAAAATTTCATTACAAATAGCATCCGACCAGACTCCATATAGTAGAAGCTGCGGTGATAGCATCTGGTTTACTTAATGAATGTTAAAAATTCCTTAAAAAACATAACCTGGCAGACAGTATCTCGCAGTAATCTTCTTCTTTTTTTTCATAAAATCAAAGGGTGTTCAATTTCAGTTTTCTCTGCCAACTCGAAAGCCAAAAGTCAAACATCGGTCAATGTGATTCCATACTACCTTTTTTCCTTCAGTTACGCCTAAGCCGGCCTAAAGTAAACCTAAAATACGATCAAAGCCATAACAATATTACTTTTAATAAGCCTAAACCATATATTTAGTACATGTTTTGAGTCCGAGTTTGGCAAACGTTCTGTGAGAGAATAATAGCTAAATTCCATAATTATAACTTCCTTGGTTTGTTGACATCTTGAGTTTTAAAGCTTCTACGGTATTTTTAATTGCGTGTTTGCTCAGCTTGATTATTACGTTTGTCGTACATAGTTAAGGGACATCTGTATAAAATAT
>KI920075.1:3493-28716 GCA_000473525.2 Anopheles melas | reverse complement strand
AAATACTCGTTTTGAGCAAAATGCACATTTTTTTGGCTAGAATTGTTGAGAAATTTAAATTGAAGAAGTGAAAATAAAGAAATTAAAGTGTATAGGGATCAGGCAACTTTTCTCATTATTGTATTGATATTTTGTTGTTGCTATATGGATCAGAGTTTTTCAACTATTATTCTACATATTTAAAGCATTCTAAGAGTATAAATCATTTAGATTTAATTTAAAAGACATGGCCGTGTTTGTGTTGGTAGTAGTTACTGATGAACCAAACCACAGAAAACCCAATCTACAACACATTCAATCAATCAATATCCTTTTCAACGCATTCGATAAAACATATAACTTCATTAAAAACTTCATTTTCCCAGTTTGCATTCCTTGCATATTCAACGCACACAAAACGCTCAACCCAAAACACACGTCAAGATTGGAAAAACTTCCCACAAAAGTAATGCCAACAGTTCAGCTGCCAAGCTTTGACAAGGGTCCACCATTCGGTGGGCCATGGTTTTATGGTAAAATTAGTTGGTTTTGCAAATTGAGAAATCCAATTTGAAAAGAAACACTCCGATTTAGTGGTTGTGGATTTCTGCTTCTGGACATACCAAAGGACGACACACCGGGCGTACCGGACAAGCTAATCACTTGGTGTACGCTTACAGGGGGGTTGTGCAGGGATTTTGGGGGCCGATTTTATGCCGACGAGTCGAGTCGACTTAGCCGGTTGGCAAGGATAATCCTCTAAGAGTGGAGTGGAGCTCCCTGTCTGCAAAGTCCATCATAGCAATTGCCAATAGTAGGTGTAAGCGCGCGGTGGCGTTCACGGTGTTTTCACATGTTGTTTTACTCCCATTATTGATTTCTGGCTTATCAGCACACCGGGTTGGAGCACACGAGTGTGGGTTTTAAGTGCTGGACAGCAACCACACAAACCATTGGCATCCGTAATGTGCTTTGGTTAATAAGTAGACAAATTTCTCTACCCTCCGCTCCCACGGCGCTAGACAAACTGTTGCGTCAGTCTTGTTAAGCCTGTTAATTTATCTCAATTCAGGCCCGGGCAAATACTGTACCGTTGCTGTCCCAAACTAGTAATTCGTGCTGACGCTGAACAGGAATAGTGGTGATGATGTGAAGCAGGAAGAAGAAGAAGGAGAACTTGATGATGATGATGATGATGATGGTGCATGGTGCATGTTAATGAATTGTTGCCACACGGATCCCTCGTTAAGGGACGCCATTCATCGGACGGCCATCCCACGGATGATGGATTGTGGCGCTGCCCTTATGCGGATGGCGTTTGTTCTATATTTAAATCCCATTCTTCTCCGCCCATGGTGGGGCAATGTGCATTTAGTTTCCAGCGTGCACAATAGCTCGCCGAATGATTGAGGGAATGATTGGTTTGGTAATGAAAATGAACTGTGCTTTTGGTGGTAATGAAATGGAATAAAATAAGTGTAACAGTTCTGTCTGTTGATTGAGTAATATCAATTATAAGGGTTTTTTCAAGTTAATAGAAGTAGCATTTCAAGCTTCATAAAGACACTTCCCATTATTATCTAAACGCCATTACGACTCGTTCAATCATTTCGTTGCCATTAAAAGCGACACTTCACTTAGCGCTAGTTGCATTAGCATTTCCATCAAATTGATTGCAATCTCGCAGACCCCGTTTTGCAAAAAAAAAGACCCTCCAGAACCCTTCGCCGTTGCCAGACGATAAATAAACCCATCACCTTGCCAGAACAATTGCAATTCAAAATTATGCACTCCGTTCTATCGCTTAGAAAAAGCAATTCTCCCTCTCCCTCAACAGGTCATCGCAATATCGCACACTATCGTAGAACACAAATCTTTCCACACTTTGTAACATACGGTTCTATCCCCCTCCAACCAACCAACCAAACACACCCGAGGTACGAAAAAGTTCAAGTACGGGTGGTAACATCACTCGTCCACGACACCGCGTTCAACCTGTAGCATCACCAAACCGTCCGCAGCAGTCCCACGGTCCAGCGCAAACGATCGATGCTGCCCGTGCCTGTGTGTGCCTACCTAACCACCTTACCTGGGCTGGGGAAAATCGAGCGCCGTCTTTGATTTGTGGCGCCGGAAACTTTTCCGTGCGGTTTTCAGCCGCATCTTGATCGGTGACACTGTGGCCGCTATCTTGAAGCCGGTTTCGGGCGGGGGGGGGGGAGGCTGAGTCGTTTTTTCTAAACTTCTGTTAACCTTTCGAACACGTTAGATATGTTTGCTGATGTAAGCGTTGCTTGTCCTGAGTAGAGGTGGTAGTGACCTGCTTGGAGCAGCGGTGGGCGTTTGATTAAATGATCAATTCGTCATTTTCAAGCTGTCGCTTTATTTTCTGCTGTAAAGACACAAATTAATAGGTAAACATTATTTATTGGATTGATGATATTGAAGATACAGGGCCGAATCCGGTTCGAAGGACCATTGCGATGTGTAGCTTCAGCCTTGTAATAAAAATGACAAAATTGATTGCATACTTTTAGGCGTTTTGTAAACCCCTTGGAAACAAATGGTAGCAAAACACATTAATTCTGGTATCGCTTATTTTAACAATAGTTTAATATCAACATTTATCACCGGTATTGATTTCGTGACCTTCAACACAAACTCTGAACCACACATCACAAAAGGTTCATGAAGCTCCACCAAAACACATGCTCAACGCGTGACTTCAGGAAAAAACACTCCAGACAATACTCATCTATTATCGATAGACATTTCACACCCAACACACATCATCGCGTCTGTCTCTCCTTGTAGCTTCTAGTCCCATTCACAGCCATACACACGCACAATTCATTACCGATCAATCAAACACATGTTTAATCGAACGGACACCCTACTGGCGCCTTCGGTCAGTCATTGATGGGGGATATAAATAAAGTCCCTTCAACAGCTGCCGATCGTTACTCGATACGCAACGGCTGATAGTAATTATCACGCAGCCAGAATCCAGTCCTATAAGTATTAACCACATGAAGTCTTCCAAGTCCAGTCCATCGCGCGGGGAAGCGTTTTCATGCCATCCTCGGCGGGTGTCGGCAGGAACGACACTAAGTCACCTCATTACACTTATCTGTTGATCCGCTGTCCAGCGTAAGCTGCGGTATGCATCGCTTCATTAACTTGCGCCCTTGCAGTAAAGGATTTGCACGGTTTTGACCCACATGAAGCCAACAGGGCCAGTTCTTCTGGTTGTGTTGTTACCCCTTTTGCAAACCGCACCACAAGACGGTGCGCTTAATCCAAGAAAAACTTTCCAACTGGAGCTTAGACTATCGAATCAGCACACTCACAAAAATACACAAACAAAAACACACAGCCACACAAGCAGTGGAGAATGGTGACACCTTCCCACTGCGATGTGAAGAAAGGATAATCCGTTATTGGATTCGCAGCTGTATGGATTCGTCTTACTATCGACCGTACGGGTAGGTGATGTATGTATATCCCGCCGGAAAGTTTACATGACGCCGTGTTTCGTTTTTTCTTACTTGTTGTATAGAGTTCCGAACACATTTTGTTTCCCTCTGCAGGCACGTCTTCTCGCGTGTCGCTTGTTTGCACCAAAATAAACCACCAGCGGTTTTCATTCTTCCAGGTGGATGGGTATCATTTTTCGGCACTGTAGACACCACAGGAAACGAATATCCTTTTATCACACGCACAAATATCCACCACGACACAGGGGAATAGGGCGAGAACGGGAGGGCGAAAAACTGTCATTCCAACGCGCTACGGCGTAAAAAGTAATTGCTCCCGCGCGCCCCAAAAATTCGATCAAACGCGCACTGTACTGTGAAACGATGTCACATTTTCGTCGCTGCAGACTCCACCGTACATGCCGTACCGTGCTTCTACTTACCGTAGGTTATGCTCACCCTCAAACACCGCACTTTCCGCCCGGAAGCGCGGGACAACAGAATCTGGAAATTGCCGATGAGTAGATGATGGTCCGCCCAACCGGATCGGGAACGGATGGATCCTTCCCTTACAGGTACCACGGAGCGACTGAAGAAGTTGGTTGGGCTCCGAAAAGCTTCGCCCGTACGAGCCACGGTCGTTGGCCTTCCATGTCGAGCGCGTTCAGAAAAAAAAGTAGGGGAAGGGATTGGAAATGTCTCGCAGTGTCCAACTCGGTCCCTGTGGTTCTACATTTTGGGGAAAATCATACTCCCGCTCTCTTCTTCTCTCTCTCTCTCTCTTTGGGCTTTTGCTAGGCTCTTTGGTGGTGCTTACAACGGATCACATTACATTGCATGCTGTCTGGACACACGCACGCACACAAATCCCATGAACGTAGCTGTATGGGTGAGTGGAGCTTTGTTTGGAAAGGCAACGTGTATCGGAATAGGTTTGCCCTTCTTGAGCGCAGAATCCCTTTTTTCCAGGCGGTGAGTGCTTCGTACGCACTATGGAAGTCAGCCAATTACATGGTAAAGCTTTTATGAAGTGTAAAGTGTAAACTTGATAGAGACTTGGTTTGAATGAATAACCCTTGATTTTTGAAAAAAAAAATATATTTGAATCAAATCAATTGGATGATTCCATACACTTAAAGGCTTTAGTGTAAGCAAAAGGTATTGCTAATTATAACCCGTTCACCAAATCCATACTATACGCCTAAAGGTATGCAATGTGCATTTCTCGTAACATTAGTTTGGTTTTGAATTCAAGTGTTGACTTTATTTGGGTTTAAATTAAATTTCATTATTTTTGAAACACATTACATAAATAAATATTTATCTTCGATGGTGGTCAAACACTTTAAAATATGCGAATATTAAAGTTGATTGAAATACGTGTGCTTTTAAAGTATTTTTTTATTTTATTATTAAAAATATTACTAGCTAGCAATTTATTTGGGTTGTTAAGGCAATTCAGATTATTTTAACTTTGTTGAGAAATATTGTTTGGTTATGAAAAAATAGATTATGAACATAGTCACCCAACAACAACCTAGTTGAAAAATAGTAAATCATTTTCCATTAGATTAAGCATTAATTAATATTAATTTTAAAGTTTTTTATGTCACTTTCACCGTCGGATTCAATAACAATAAATAATATAAAAACCATATGCACATCAAAATGCATTGTTAAAGAAAATACCCATAAATTACATAGCAGCAAAAACAAAGGTACATCCCTGTCTGTAACATATACCCAACTGATATAACGGGTGAACACAACGCATGGTGAATGAACTTCTCCATTGAAGTAATGGCTGAATAAAAGCTGAACAACGCAAATATATGGCGAATGAAGCAATAAGAGATAAAGCTATAGAAGATGCAAAAATAACTGTTTTGTTAAGTTATGATCATTTTTTGAAGTTTTTCGAATTAAGTTCTCATACACTATTAGAAAGCATATTTAATTATCGCATAATTATTGCATAACATCACCCTCCCAATTATTAAAGACGATAATGAAAAGGGTTTTTTGCTTCGGCAAACATACATGATTTAAATAAATTAATAAAATTAATAAATAAAATTAATTAATGTGCAAAATATTATTACAAAATAAACATTTATTAGCAAACATATATCATTCTTTTTATGTTATTTAATAATGAGGTGATGCATAACAATTTAAATGTGTGATAGTTTTATTATTAAGTTAAAAGTACTAATAACATTTTCTCGCAATCACCTCATATCACCACACGATGCCCTCTAGCGGATTTTAAGCTTTTCCCAACGCACCACGATGTACGACTTGAGAAGCTTTAATCCATACCGTCTTCCTTCCCACGAATGATTTGCTGTAAAACCGCCCGTCCCTAATCGATAACACCGCCCGGAAACAATTAATTTCCTTGCGGCAAAATCGATCACACAATCGGCGGTAAAGATTTATGAAAACGCCCGAGACCGGTCGATCATTTCCCTACACGCGCAAACACACACACACACCGACGTCTCCGTTTTCTCCCCGCTTTGCGATCCAGTTTCGCAATCATAACGAACGATCGGGCCCGCTTATCGGGCATGCTTAATCGAAGCGTTTATGCCGTTGTCGAACATCGACGGGGCTTGCAGGGGCGATCGGTTGAACCGGTGCCCGGGCGATCCCGACAATGCTGACGAGCCCGATGAGCTTGTTGGCCCAATTCCATAAGCGCAAAGGTGTGTCGCGCCGATAGAGAATATTGTGCCGGGATCGATCGTGCGGGACAGTTCACTCCCGCTCAAGACACTACACTCCCCTGAGAAAGCACATCACACCATTCTCTGGATCTGGGAGCGGCTGGGCGAGCTGGGAGGAGCTTCGTTTGAACCGTACCGCCATGCGGCCCATGGGTTGGGTGAAAGGCGGAACACTGAAGTTCTGGAGGAAGACGATGAGGAACGGCGTGGAACTAAAAACAAATATAAAAGCCTGCTGTCTGGCAGGTCGGGAACGTTATTCGATACCGGACAAGCGTCCTGTGCGCATCGCTGTGAAGGGATTTGAAGAACGAAGAGGAGCCATGAACGGTGCACCTGGATGGGCCTGGAGGGCGGTTGGCGTGTTAGCGTTGGCCTGTCTCGTGACGGTGGTACACACACAAATTCCTGGCTTTGGCACGTGTCCCGATTACTCGCCGATTCTGCGCTTCAATCGTACGCGCTTCCTGGGCACTTGGTATGAGATCGAGCGGTACTTTACGGTGACGGAGGTCGCCACCAAGTGTGTTTCGGTGACGTACGAGCAGCGAGCGGATGGAAAGATTTACGTACGCAATGCGTACACCAATCGATTGTAAGTAGTTGGGAGAGGTCTTGGAGTAGGTGAGAATCTTTAGATGATGGTATGTGTCCCTCTTTTCCAGCAATGGCGTTGAGCGAATCATCTCCGGTGTCATGGACAAAGGAGGCAAGTCCAAGGAAGGACGCTACCAGATCGAGTACACCTCCTTCCCGTACAACTACAACGCGACGGTGATGGTGCTGGACACGGATTATGATTCTTTTGCTGTGCTTTACTCCTGCAGCTCATTTGGACCTGTTGGACATGCTGGTAAGGCTTCAAAACATTAATAAAGCTAAGTCTCACAAAACACTGAATCATAATTCTTTGCTAGTATCTGCTTGGATGATGGCCCGAGAACGACTGCCCGCTGGACCAGTACTGCAGCGTGCCTACGGCGTGCTGGACAAGTACAAGATATCCCGTACGTTCTTCATCCGTACGCAGCAGGAGGATTGTGTGACACTGCCACCACCGGAACCGGCCATTGATCCCACCGAACCGAGTACTCAAGCTGCACGCAATGAAGGTGTCATCGTCCAAAGTGAGGAAGATCTTCAGCAACTACGGAGTGACATCTTTGCCGTAGGGCCTAAACCTCCCGTCCCAGTTGATCCCGTTCTAGAGGATCATTGAGAGCAGATTGACACAATGTACGATCGTCTCGAAATATTTATTTACAAACTTATAACTTATTGCCTTCATTATAAAGCTAGTTAATAAACAGAAATGATACACTTTCTCCAATATTTCTAAACTGCATTCCCATTGATCATGCCCTTATTGTCTGCATGCTTCACAGCAGCAGCAGCAGCAGCAGTCCCATCCATTTTTTCCAGCCTGAGCTGCATCCAGCGCCAGTCAAGTTCATGATCACCTTCGACTTTTGCTTCGACACCGCTTCCTCCCCACTCCAAACGTCACACTGGGAGAAACTGGGTCACTAAACCGCGCACCCTTTTCTCCGTTGGCCGTTCGTCTGTTCGGTTGGCGTTGAACTTTTCCTTTCGCGCACCTTCTGTACGCTCGCTCACCCGCCATTGGGGCTTTCGAATGAATGGTGCGGGTGTAAACAAACCAGTTTACCAGTCGGGGCAGCATTTCGTGCATTTCGAACACAACAACACCAATGGCACACCAGCATCGGAAAGAAAAGCGAGAAAACGATCACGCAGTGCTGTGAGACATTACTGAAGTTCAATCATTCGGTGAAGGAGTTCAAGCCTACAGCGGCACGGTATGTTGTTGTCGTTGAAATGGAGTCGAATCGGAGTCAATAAAAAGCGAATAAAATCGAATGTAGTTGGTGTTTGTGGTTTACGAGCGGATTAGCGGAGCGTAAATCAATTGACAGAAATAGGGTTATCTTTTATACCTGGACGTACAGAGACAGCAGATGCCTGAAGAGAATAGTTCACCAAGACACCATGTCAGGGCGTAGTGAAATCTGAACCTTTCTCGTCCGCCACTTTGCTCCCCCACTTTGCTGCGTAGAAAATTCACTTAGTGTTATTCTCCACTTTACGAACCGAACCGACAAACATCACGGTTAACCATTAACCTCACTAATAAACACACTTTCCTCCTGTCCTGTCTATTTTGCAACACGCGTTGGGTGTCTTCGTTGCTTGAGCTTTAGCTTTAAATGAGCGTACAGAACATCCAGCAAAAAAAATGGGTCACAGTAGTAGGCGACGAACTCCAACGCTGCAGCCCAGCTGTACGCGACATCCCGCGACAACGCTCTTTCGCTCCCTAATTACCTATGGCGAACAAGTTCAAACATTTTATAAACGGTACCAAACTGTCCTCATTAAGGAAGAATAGTAGCACACAAACAACAGCAAAACAAAAAACAGGTGACATGTACGGCTAAAACAATTATGCTACAGCAAAAGCATGCGCGACACTCGCGACACGCAAGCTGCGCAAAACAGGGACAGGGGAGTTGATCTTGCGCCACAAGCTGCGTCATGGAGAGAGAGGGGTTTGTAGTGGACGGTGCCAAATTATGCTGCACTGCCACAGTGTCTTACTGTTCATTTCTTTTTTGGCTCATTTTTTACGGGGTCAGTAGTATTTTGCCCGACGTACCCATACCTTTCGTAAGCTGCTTTAGTCGCGTCGCAACCAAAACGCCCCAAAACGAAATGTAAGGTAAGGATTAAAGCGTGATGTGTTTTGCTTTTTGTTTTACCTTTGTGTTTGCTGCTTGATGGATAGCTAATTTAGAGCCCTACCTGCAAGAATAGCTCATCAGAAACCTGACCAAAGGAAGCCGCTTACAAGAGCTGGTGGTGTGGTCAATCTGCGGACTGCTCTTGGCCAACGTACGGCCGGTAAATGAACTTCAGATTGAATGTTTTTCCTTGTTTTTTTGCCGTCTCGTTGCTGCTGCGGCTGCTGCTGCTGCTGCAACAACCAGGAGCAACAATTCGGAGAAAGGGAAAGACGCTCACCGTCCGGTTCCCTTCCACCGAACCAGCCAGCGCCACGCATATGGCCACGTGAGGCTAAATTCCGGCAGCAGCAGGCGTGCAGCGTTCATTCCCAAGCGAGACGTACACGCGAACGGTCGATCGACGCGTGTGCCCCTATCTGAGAGTCTGGAAGTTGTGTGAAGCTGTGAAGTGGGAGTAACGAAACTTGTGTAAAAAAGCAAACAAACGGAAAAGATAAGTGCGCACGTAAAATAGTGGATGTGCATTTCGTGTTGTGTTGAAGTTCAAAGTTCGGAATTTCGGAAAGATTATTCCAGCATCTTGATAGAAGAAGATCGGCTGTAAACACACGTCTGCGTTTGCTATTGACGCGATCGCAACCAACTGCGAACACAAATTGTCCGTCTGCAGCAGCAGCCGAAAGTGAACAAACAGTCAATTTACCAGAGTGACGAACGAAAAACCGGCAGGCGCGTGTGCTCTAAACGTTCAGAGATTCATCCAGAACCGTATACAATGGCCACCATTCGGTATGTCACCTCTGGCACGGTACTCAAGGTTAAGGTTTTGGGTGGGTGATGTCTAAATAATTACATTTGTGTTCGGGGTTATGCGTCATTGTGCAAAAGCTGGAGAGAGTTTTGAGATGTGGTGAAATATATCCATCAAAGGCGGCATGATAGAGATATCAGGCAAAGGTTTGGTGCTTGTTTGTAAAGCTATCAAGATGATGTTTGCTCATAACAGCGATCGTTGGGGCTGATAAGCCCATGGAAAAAACAGGCTCTTTATGACTCATTGATTGTCCTATGGGCGTATCACTTAGTTCTGTTTATTGATAGATCTTGGAAGTCTATTGGATAGATGAAACGGCTTCTTACAAGGTCGAACATTGTTTTGCTCTTATCATTTGTCCCATGTATCATTCGAAAAAAGGCCTAAAGCCGGCAGTTCATAACAAAATAAGTGCTTGTAAGTCTGCAAATCTTACACCAAGAAATGGAAGGATAAGTTGCTCTTACAAGAGTACCAGAAGAACTAAGCTAGATTTAACATATACATATCTTATGTAGCTAAGCATTTCATTAGAAGTTCATATAAAGTATAAACTTGGACCTAATTTGTCTTATTGAGATTATTACCTTTGAATAACAGCAATCACTAATTTACTCCTATCACTATTTATAGCATACACTGTTTTACTTCTTTATATATCTTAAGCTATGAATCTTCATTTTGGTTTTTATTTTCGTAGTGTAGAGATTTTGGTGCTTCACACGATAGAGGATCTTGCGGAAAATAACTTTAGATCATATCTTATACCAAATTTGATACCAATACCGTGTTTTCAAGTGGTTTCAGCTAGGTGTAAATCCAAACCACGTCAATTATATTTATCTAAAATGGGTTTGGTATCTCTGTGATGAGGCTGTGATCATCAGAAGATCGAATATCATCATAATCAATACTTTTGGTACTTTGATTAACTTAACTCGTTATTTTCGGAGTATGATCACTTGTGATTGTAGATTATTATTATTTCCTAATATGGCCTAGGTTGTTGAAGATCATTTGTGTTCTATCTGATTATGACTTAGAGTTTGATCAAAGATCAGTAGAAGTTCGATACATTTTTTAGAAGATACACCCGTACCAACATTTTTACTACTTTTATAATTATAATTCATCAATTTCCATTTTAATTTAAGTAATGGAAGTCATAGAGGCCTCTTTATGAATCTCTTTCCCTTGGGTCGTTTTAATATGGCTTAAAACCTGTCTAGATCTTCAGAATATCGTGGACCATTAAAATCAATACTTTTGGAACTTTTATGATTGTTATTCGAGTATTTCCTGTGCTTTTAGATCAGAGTAAAATGGATCACTGTTTCAACTTAATGTGCCCTATGTTATCAAAAAATCATTTTGGTTTCTAGCTTATAAGACTTAGAGCTTCGATACATCAGCTCAAGATCGAGGCATTATTAAAAATATACTAGCGTATCTATACTTTCTCAATTTTAGTGAAACCAATTCGACACTTTCAGGGTTTTAGATTTAATTAATAGATATCTCATTATGTGACTGAAATTTCAAATGTCTGCCTATAGTCTGGCTAGATCTTCCCAAGATCGAGGATCATCGATACATCACACTATTTTTATATTTATAATTATAATTCCAACTTCTTGCAAAGATCCTCACATTACTTTTTTAAACCCAAATGACTTGTTAAACAGCGAAGGCACACCAAAACCGAAACCGTCCCCTGATCGTATCACCTTCCCGATCACCATACCAAATACCCACCAATCTGATGGAACTGAATCAATACACATAAAACTGGCCTCCCTAATTATTGCATAAGTAGGTATGCCAAGTAAAGTAACGCCTGAAACAACACGCCCCCTCCTGAGCCTCAACCTCACCCTTCCACCCATTCAAATTTGATTTGTTCCGATCGACCGTTGCCTGCATGCACCGAACGCGTCCCACAGTCGAAGACACTGCCGACACGTGGAACCGTTGCTTTATTTGATAAGCTTTTTGAACCACCCGAAAACAAAATCTCCATCACAGCGATGACGTCCGTTGGTCCGTTACAAAATCATCCCCTCCTTTCCTTCCAGACCCACCAGCTCCACCCAGCATCCAAACCTCGGTCGATAGCGGATCATAATTCTTCACCTCTGCTTTCGGTCGCTTTTCGTTCGGCGTTGTCGGCGTTGCCCCCCACAGGCCACACGTGCCACCGTACGGCGGGAGATGGGAAAAGAAATTTGGAAGAAAGACTGCACCAACACCAAAGAAGAGCTTTTAAATTTCCTCCTTTTCCGTTTCATAACATCATCGGGCGCTCACATGCACGATGCACAAAAAGCCGAAACGGCACGCTCGACGATCCCAACGTAACACGGTTTTACATATGCGCGCGTGTGTGTGTGAGTGTCTTCTTTCTTTTCGGCATTCATCAGGTTTGGCAAATAACGCAGATAAGAAGCTCCCTCAAATTAAAATGTACGCCTCAGAGAACGCTGCGACTCTCTAGGAGGAAGTGAAGACAGCAGCGATGACTTGCGTGGTTCCTTGATTGCGCCATAAATCTGATTTTTGGGAGTAGTACGATAAGGGAGCGTCGGATGCACTTCCCTCTATCTAAAAAGTGCATCGAGGTTATTCGAGGTTTCTATGTGAATGGCATTCGTACGCATTATGTCTACAACTTCGATCAGGCAAATCCATTAACCAATGTAAGCCATACGCACCTCAACGCGTTAACAGGTTATGGCGTAATCCATGTTTTCGATGGACCGATCCGTTCAACCATCCATCATCAGAAGGGCTTTTTTTCAGAATCAGAAGGGTGGGGAGGTTAGGCCCCAACTATCTGACCTTGTGGTCAGTATTTGGGCACGTGTGGACTGGAGACGTAAAAGCAGTTGCAGCACGCCTTACACCGTGGTAAATCGTCTCTAATTTACCTTCTTTTTTTACCTCCCTCTTACCCCACATATCCTCATACACCTCCTTTCCAAAAAAAAACAAGGTTACTCAACTCGCCTTAGACCTGTGACGAATGCCGCCCAACATCGAAACCGCTTCGAAGATGACGAAAAACCGGTCAATCATTGGAGTGGAGTTCAATGCACGCCGGCCGCCGCCGCCGCCGTGTGTTTGGGAAATTCTCCTTTCAAGATCTACACATCCCACACAAGATCAAGATGGCTGATGTGTGGTTTTGTGTGTGGTTTTGGGATGAAATTGGGCATGCCAGCACGAGATCACGCTGAAACATTCATCTAGATTAAGGTCAACGAGACATGCATTAACTCCCCCCAGCCATTCCATGCCATGCTTTCTCTTTGCTGCGCATTTGGCGCGTGTTAACACGCAACGGACGCCTGCGGTATCATTGTGACCGTAAGGGAAACTGTGGCGCACTTTCTTCACATTGTGACAACTCATTACGAAGGTTACATGCATCGCAGCGTGCAACAATTAGACACCCAATTAGGGCCAAATGAATGATCTCTCTCGTTATCTCCATCTCTCCAGCAGCTCTGCCAGGACAGTTACCATACGCATTAACGCAATTATGTTCTTCATCCCCATGTCTCCTCACTCAAGCATACCACGGTGGGCGGGGATCGGTGTCGGTCTGCTGGCGGTACACCTGCTACTCGGTGTGGAGGCGCAGGTTCCTGGCTTTGGCAAATGCCCCAAAGTACCGGTGGTGGAGAACTTCGACACGTACGCGTACCTGGGCCGCTGGTACGAGCAGGAAAAGTATCCGTTCTTCTTCGAGCTGGGTGGGAAGTGTATAACGGCCGACTATTCGCTCAACCCGGACGGCACGATCGGTGTGCTGAACACGCAGAAGAATTCCATGTAAATATTACGAGAGCGGTTTTCTCCTCAAAGGAGCTAATTACTGAAGAATGCATGCTTGGGATCACTTTTCAGAACGGGCAATGAGAACAGTATCGTTGGTTCTGCACGTATCGTTCAGTCCGCTAGATTGGCGGTCAAGTTCCCGAGTGCACCATGTAAGTAAAGCAAGCTGAAATAAGTCTCAAATCAAATAAATGATCCCCCCCCCCCGTTTGCTTTAAACTAGTTAACGTCGAAGCTCCGTACTGGGTGGTCGGTACCGACTACAAGACCTTTGCCGTCGTATACGCGTGCTCGGATCTGCGCGGATTTATCAATGCTAGTGAGTGTATTTTACATAGCAAAAGATCTTCCAGTGTGCTTATTAACTCCTCCCTTACCTTCGCAGAGGTAGCATGGATTTTGACCCGCAAGCGGCATCCGGACATTGAGACGATGAAGAAGGCGTACGCCGTGCTGGACAGCGCAAAGATCTCCCGTGCGTATCTGACGCGCACCGACCAGAAGAACTGCGGCGAAGAGCTGGTGAAGGTCAGCAAGGGCGTGTACAAAACCGTCAAGGGTTGAGCCCTTGAATAGGAGGGGTTGGGAGGCATTTTTTGGGCGCAACGATGTCGAAATGTGCGCGACTGGATAATCGCTCATTCATCATCATCGTGATTCTGTTAGGTTAAGCTGAACTGGTAGTGTGTAAGGAAATAAATAATGTAAGAAGAATACTCTAATGGAATTTATTTCATAATAAATGAGTTGAGAAAAACATTAAAAACGGTAAACAACGCATTGCGCACGTGTTTCGTAGCTTTCGAAGCAAAACCGGTGCCCATGCAGCAAAAACGCGCCACAATCCCCAAACGTCAAATCCGAAAGCGCTTTGACGTTTGTCAGGTGTTTGTTATTTATTTACCTTTTAATCCGCGTCGTCGT
The DNA here is from genome assembly GCA_000473525.2 of Anopheles melas. Taxonomy (NCBI): domain Eukaryota; kingdom Metazoa; phylum Arthropoda; class Insecta; order Diptera; family Culicidae; genus Anopheles; species Anopheles melas. The sequence continues at coordinate 14,186 of KI920075.1, read as the reverse complement.
TTGCAAAATTACCCGTACGCGATTCAGTGTTTTTCCTTCCTCTCGTTTTCCGGCACGGATACTTCACATCATTCCAAACAAAAAAAAGGCACCCAACACGATGGATCCAGCCGACTATCGTGCCCTGCACGAAAGCCAGATGGAAAACAACAACGGGACGACGGCCGTGAACGTGTTCATGCACATCGCACCGCCCGTGTTCAGTGTGTTTCACACCGTTCAGCTCATTGCGGTGGCCAGTATTACGCACGTTCCGCTCCGATTTTTGGTGGAATTTTGTCTCATTGTGCTGCCGTTCGTGCTGCTGGTGACCGTACTGCACCGGCTTGCCCTCAACATCGCGCTCACCCTGTTCGTCCTGTCGGCAATATCGGCCGTCCATCAGATCCGCAACCGGTTGCACCTGATGCCGTTCGTGCAGGTGCCCGGGAAGTCACCGCAGTTCCTGACGTGTGTGCGAGCGCTCGTGAACCTAACAACGGCCGTCTGCATACTGGCGGTCGATTTCCATTGCTTCCCGCGCGAGCTTGCCAAAACGGAAACCTTCGGCTACGGGCTGATGGACATCGGAGTGGGGCTGTACGTGTTCAGCAATGGGATCGTTTACAAGGTACGACCTGCAGAGGAGCGACGACTAAATACGGCACGAGTGTGGAAGGTTCTCATCAGCACGGCTCCTCTACTACTGCTCGGCTTTGGCCGCTTCTTCCTCACCAACGAGCTGGACTATCAGCTGCACGTCTCCGAGTACGGGGTGCACTGGAACTTCTTCATCACACTCGCCTGCGTCAAGTTTGCCGGCACGCTCACCATGGATCTGGTGCACGATCCGGAAGTGATCAAGTTCGTCGCCATTACGCTGCTCTGCTGCCACGAAATGATGCTCCATCTGGGCGTTTCCCGGTACGTGCTGAGTGCGGACACCCAGCGAACTACCTTCTTCGCCGCCAATCGGGAAGGAATTGTGTCCCTGCCCGGCTATCTCGCCCTCTTCCTCGCCTCCGTCTACATCGGCTGGGTTGTGCGGCCGACGGAGGAGATCACGGTGGCAAAAAAGTTCCTCCGACGGGCGGGCAAGGTGGCCATCATGGCAGCGGTCTGCTGGAAGATGATCTACGTGTGCGAGGACATGTTTGGGATTTCACGCCGGCTCGCCAACATGGGCTACTGCTTCTGGATACTGGCGATTGGGGCCAGCGTCACCGCGCTGTTCATGTTTTTCGAGCTGTTCGTGTACTTCGTCCGGTTCGAGGAGCCGAAATCGCCCGACCAGATCATGAAGACGGACGATTTCTGCATCCCGTACGTTCCGCTCGTGCTGCAGGCAATCAACGCGAATGGGTTGTTCTTCTTTCTGATCGCCAATCTGCTTACGGGGCTGGTGAATTTGGTGTTTCAAACGTTTCTGCTAGGGAATGGAGCTGCTCTCACGATAATCGGGTATTACATGTTTATGCTGTGTGTGGCCGTCTGCTTTCTGTACGTTAACAACGTAAAGCTTAAGATATGGTAAACGCACTAAGGCGTTGAATTCCAGGTGCAAACAGACACTCCGATCCGTTCCCAAATCGATCTCTAGTCATCGAAAGCCATCGTTGTAAATTAAGCAAAAATTTTGGTGGTTTATCAAGCTAAAATTAAAGCAAAATTACATTAGGACATAATATTGAACACTATTCGGGGGGAGGGATACAGCAAGAAACAACAAACTCATCATCTCGTCATCAAAAGCCTTGAAAACAAATGAGAAATAAAACAATCTAGTATTAAAGTTAAGCTTAATCTCACATTCGTTATTGGTAAAACGATATTGCATTTTGCGCTTTTTTGGACATAAAAAATACTGTTCACATTCCCCTTTTGTCGTTAAGTTAAGCCTGCGTGAGCGTATAATTAATCGTAAAGCCATCAGATCCACCTCCATCCAACCCAATCTCATCATTTGTGTAAAGCTTAAGGCGTTTAAGTACGATAAAACCGTTTCGCTTCGTCAATAGAACGAGCTGAAGCAGTTTCGAGGTGTACAATATTAGGAAGCCGTTCGGGAGCCTGGTTGTCCTCCCGATTTCGTTTGTTTTAGCGTTAAAATAAGGCGAGAGTATCGTTGCATTCGTCTCGAGACACCTTCTCCAATCTCATAAGTAAACGCTGGTAAAACACACACACACACACACACACGTCATCACGGAATGTTTTGTATCGTTAAGTTTAAAGCTCGTCCTTCCTCTTCACCGCCCGGTTTGCGTTTGTGGTTAGAAACTTCTGAAACTCCGCGTGTCCCCGCACATACATTGCCGCCTTTGCCACGAGCCGCTCGAACTCGCCCACGTCGAACGCGTAGTTGGTGAACTTGGCGTGCCGTTCGTCGCGCTCGGGATGTTTCCCCTCGCCCTCCGGGTACACGAACTGGTCACGCTCCCAGGTGAGATAGTGAACGCCCCGCAACCGTGCCAGATCGCGGTAACAGTTGGGATCCTCGCAGTGGTACAGCTCGAACAGGGTGGCCCATTTGGGAAGGAAGAGCAGATGCGTTAATCCCGCTCCGTGCATACCGATAAAGATGTCCGTGTTGCGTGTGATTCGAAGCTGCTCCACGAAGGGCAGATCGTGCCCGTAGCTAACACGCTGCACTGCATAGTTGGGATTTTTAGCAATTCTGCCCATCAGTTCGTCCTCATTGAGCACCCTACGGTAGCGCGTTTGACGCGAAAGGAACGTGATGCGTAGCCGCTCGTCGGGGCGGGTCGTCATGCGCACCTTTAGCCGGTGCAGCACGTGCTCGGAAAAGGCATGGAAAAGGCCACTGTTTTCACAGCCATAAATCTGAAGAAAAAAAGAAAAGGAAAGTTTAGTTCCTAAAGCTTCAAACTGCACGATCATTCCCAAAACACTCACGATCGGTGTGTTGTAGTACAGCCCAAAGATCATGCGCGGCAAGAGCGGCAGCACCACATTCTTAAAGCACACCACCTTCCCGGCGTACGTTTTCAGGTCCGCAATCGGATGCTTGCTAAACACCTTAAACGTGTCCGCAAACGGCGAAGCGTACGTGAACGATTCCCACACCAGCACCTGCGTGTCCGTATCAAATCCTCCCGCGTGCGACAGATTCACGTGCAGCGATGCGTACAGGTTGAGAAAATCGCAAAAGTGATGATACATATTGATTGCCGCATCAATCTTCATGATGAAGGCGGGCCGATCGATCACCACATCGCACACGCCCGTCTCGATCGGGGGGCGCTCGAGGCGCTCGAAAAACCGCAACTCCGGACCCCACGACTGCAGCGGACTTATGTGCTGCAGCTCGTCCCGCAACCGTTCCCCGTGCAGCCGACAGTGGCCACCGATCTGACCCGGCCCCAGCACGTCCATCTTGTAGCGCAGCGGTTCGGTACGGTGGACGAGGTCGGTGAAGTTGAGCATCAGATTACGGCCACGGCAGAAGCGAAGATACTTGGAGCACTCGAGCGACGAATCGTGCGGGAACTGTGGTTCGCACATGATGCGCGTTTCGCGCATCTGATCGCGCACAAAACCTGGAACGAGTTGCACAAGCCGGTTGGGTTTTGATTTAATGGGGCGTAAAACATGATTTAATGGCGCAACCCCGCCATTGTATGAGGTGAAAAAAATGGCCATTAAATTTTACGCTTCCCTTCTTTTTGGCGATTTTATCTCAATTAAGATTCACGATGAAGCGCTCTTAATTTTAAATATAAATTATTTCATTTTCTTTTACTTTCATTTCAAGCCGCTCACACGCACACACAAGAGCGTTAATTGTAACGTACCGAAATCCGCCTGACTGTAGAACGTGTCCAGCTGGGCCTGCTTGCTCTTCACGTATCCGATGTGGCTCCCGGGGCAGCTGTGATTCGCGTACCGATTCCTCTCCGTACAGCCTTCCTCGTACCCCCAGCAACCCTCCTTTCGGTGCTGGTAACTCTGGCTCGCAATGACCGTCCGATAGGGACACGTTTCATCTTCCGCGCATTGTTTTTCCAACGCCGGGAAGCGTTTAAAGTACATCGGGAGGTGTGCTTTCGGTAGGTTGATGTACTCGTACGGTTTCCCACATGTCGCAGACGGGATGTATTGGACCAATAGTAGCAGCAGCACCACGATCGTCCCACTAAATGCCTTCACAGCACCACGCACACGTCCCATTCTGGTGTTTCAAAGCGACTTCCAACCACATTCACCTTTGGCGTGCGGAACACCTCTCAAGAACGATCGATGGCCCCCACTCTCTTCAGCACAGCAGAACGCTGGATAATTGACCGTATGAGTGTGTGGGGGGGATTGCTGGTAGAGAGAACCGCCACGTTGGTGTAATATTATACAATACGATCAAACACCTCCGCATAAGTGTTTGCCGATGGGGGGGATGATGAGGTTCTTATGCAGTTTCGAGATGACGCACCGCCCCTTCTCGTGATGAGCTAATCCGCCCCCGGGGGTGCTTTTCAACTGAGCATCACAACAACGCGCTTCTTGATCGTGTATGATCGTAGTTGGCGCAGGAGATTGCAAAACATCATTCAATTGAAGAACAAACATCGACGGAAAACACAATCGCACACACCGAATAAAGCCATAATATCACGAATTTCAGCAAATAAATACGAAAAAATAGCTGAATAAATACTGTTTGTGCCGGTTACTTTGCTTCCCTCACCGGATCAACACCGGCCCGCCAGCTACCCCTTTTGACCAAAAAGCATGGAACGAAAACACGCGTAGCGAAGCAATCGGAGTGACCAGAAATACCGGTTTATGTTTATTCTTTCTAGTGATGGGTAATGTTGGCAAAAACCGAAGTCGACTCCGATACGACTGCGATAAATTCGGAATCGACTCCGGAAGGTAAGTCCGCCCTGCATTATCCGAAGTCGTTCGGAGTCGGAATCTTGCGCAGTCGTCTGGAGTCGTGTGAAGTCATCCGAAATTGGCTGCAGATGGAGTCATCTGGAGTCGTCTGCAGTCAAATGAGGTCGGCCTTCGAAACAAAGGCCTGTATGTGAAATGCACGCGCAAAATGAAAGACAAAACACACAACGAAAGGAAATGTCTGATCACAATCACATTAAACCACACGGCTCTTGTTGACTCCGACCAACCACGATTCCGATCGACTTCGAACGACTCCGGACGACTAAGAACGACTCCGAACGACTCCGAACGACTTCTAATGACTCCGGATGACTTCAAACGACTCCAGACAACTTCAGACGACTCCGGACGGATCCGGACGACTCTGGGCGGATCTAGTGCTTCCATGTTGCAGGAATAGGAATCGGACTAACAAGTATCGGATTCGGATCGGAGTCGTGGGTGCATTCCAGAGTCCAATTCTTACCGATTTTTGATGTGCCTGCCGATTCACAGAAGAGCACCCTAAAACTGATTTTTTTTTACCGAAAATCCCAGATTTTTTTCATAATATTGATCAAGAAATCATGAACTGATTTTCCCAATAATTTCATACGATAAACTCAATATGAAGGTAATGAAATCACTAGCGATCAGTACAAGAAGTTTAACAGTGTTAAATAAGGCCACTGGCTGTGTTTCCTCAGATGCGATTTACCCGGCGCTCTAGCAGCAATCGAATACGACATCGAACATGAAAAATGTATGGGATTTGACATTTGTTGGTTATCAAATCGAATATGTCCCATGATTTTTTCATGTTCAATTGCTGTTTGAGCGCCGTCTTAATCTGATGTGTTGTTAACATTGTACATGGGACTTAACAGATATCGTAGGACTCCTACTGAAACACTTGCCGAAACCTACGGATAAAATGTTGGTGCTCCTGCCGAAAAGCGCCAACATAATCTGGCCACACTGAGCGCAGTAAAACTCTGTTTACATCGCGCATTCATTGCGCTCGACATTGAAACGTCACATTTGACATTGCTGCTGCTGCAAATCGCGAAAAGAAGGCAACGAGACGGCACGGCACAAATCCGCTCTCGGTCGCAATATTTTGCTTCTGCCGTGGAAAACTAAACCCATTTCGTGGTCGCTGGAAATTGTCCGTACTCCCTGGAAGGCTTTGCGGCCAGTTTATTTTTCAGTGAACAGTTTCCACGATGTCAACAATGGAGCGTCATTCGACGTGAGTGTTTTGGTTTGGCTGGTGCCCAGTGCTCTTCTCCGTTATCCGTGTAAAATCAAAAATCCTCTATTTTCAGCTCCGTCACGCCCGTCGCCCGGCAACCCAGCCTGGACGATATGAATCTGGACCAGTTCCTGAAGATTTCCAACTACGAGGACACGGTGAAGCAGCTCGACATCTACTACGGAATCGGTGAGTTGGTGAGGAGAATGTGCGGCTGATGAAAATGAGCGTTAATTGATCCGTCCTTGAAACCGATCGAAATTCGATCACTTGGTGTGGCGGTGGCGGTTTCGGTTTTTACCATTCTCTTTGCTGCTCCGCGCGAACAGTGAAACGACAGCTGCTGCAGTTCCAAAGTCCAATCACGGGCCTGTTCCCGGTGCTCAGCACGGACCGGGAGGTGGGCAGCATACGGGACAGCGTGTACTGCGCCGCAGCGATCTGGAGCCTTTACCAGGCTTACCGCCGGATCGATGACGATCGGGGCAAGAGCTACGAGCTGGGCCAGTCGGCGGTGAAGTGTATGCGCGGCATCCTGGAGTGCTGGATCAAGCAGGCGCACCGGGTGGAGAAGTTTAAATCGCGCCAGTGCGCGGTCAACGCGCTGCACTGCAAGTTCCACCTGGACACGGGCGAGGAAATCTACGCGGACGAAAACTACAACCATCTGCAGATCGACGTGGTTTCGATCTATCTGATCTTTCTGGTGCAGATGATCACGTCCGGGCTGCAGATCATCTACACGCAGGACGAGGTGGCGTTCGTGCAGAATCTGGTGTACTACGTGGAGCGGGCGTACCGTACGCCCGACTTCGGCATGTGGGAGCGGGGCTCGAAGTATAATGACGGGACGCCCGAGATTCACGCGTCCTCGATCGGGATGGCCAAATCGGCGCTGGAAGCCATCAACGGGTGCAATCTATTCGGCGAGAAGGGTGCCTCGTGGAGCGTGGTGTACGTGGACATTGATGCGCACAACCGCAATCGCAGCATCTTCGAGACGATGCTTCCGCGGGAGTCGAGCTCGAAGGGGGTGGATGCGTCGCTGCTGCCGACGCTTTCCTTTCCGGCGTTTGCGTCGCACGAGGAGCGGCTGGTAGACATGAGCAAGCTGAACGTGGTGCGACGGCTGAAGGGCAAGAAGGGCTTCAAGCGGTTCAGCCGGGATGGGTATCTGTCGCGGCTGGAGGACAAAACGCGCCGCTACTACCACAAGGGGGAAATTAAGGACTTTGAGGGGTACGAGTGCGAGTGGCCCATGTTTTACACGTACATGATCATTGACGGGGTGTTTAAGAACAATCTCGAGCAGATCGAGGAGTACCAGATGGAGCTGCGGAAGTGTATGCATTCGGACAATAATGGAGGTGAGTGAGAAAGTGACGATATTTTTTGGAGATTTTTTAAAGATTTTTTTTTTATTTTAGATCCAGTTGTATCGATGTGTTACGCACCGGACGGGGACGGTATGTACACGCGCTCCTCCTCCCAATCACTCTTCCTGTGGGGCCAATCGGTGTTCATCATTGCGCAGTTACTTACGGCCGGTTTGCTACACATTAACGAGCTGGATCCGATCCGGCGATATTTGCCGTCGTACAACCGACCCCGGAAAGGTGGTCGCTACTCAGCCTTTCAGGTAAGTAAAGGGGCAATTCCGCCCAAGGTGCTTTACAGCTGGGTTGAAAACTTAAACCATACACACACACACACACACACACACACACACACACACACTAAAACCTTTTCTCGGGACAAATGGCAAGGCCTGGGGGAGATGTTTTATAAACACTAAACAACAAAAAGGGGATTACAGAATTGGGAACGCATAGTTCGTTCGGCTACATTACATTCACACCAAGACATGATATGCTACTAAACATGGATCAAAATTATAAATATCTAACCGGGTGAGAATTGGTTTGAAAATCGCTTCATACTAGCTACTAAAAGGCCTGGAAGAGGGGGAACATACATTGGGGCGGGGAAGGGCAACATCCAGAACAAACCCTGATTTGTAAAAAAAGCTACACCTTCTCTCACGTCACACGTCTGATTGGGAGAGCCTGTAAAGGCACAAACACACTCACACAGACGACCAAAGCACGTCTTCTTCTCTGTTGAAGGACGAAGATTGCTAGTGCTTAGTGTGCCTTGTGTCGGCTTCGCCGTGATTATATCGTGTATCATTTGCACCGTGTCTTACTGTCTTTCCTTTTCTCTTTTGGCCCACCCCTGTCCAAACCACTCCAACCGTAAAGGCGAAACCGGGAATTGTAAGTAAACTGTCCGTCTGGGCATCGACTATAAAGCCCCAGACCGATCACCGTTTAGAGAACGCTTCTTAGGAGCCATAATTGATTGATGTTTCTGTTGTTATACATTTGTGTTTTTTTTAACTTTTTAGAATAGAGAATCCATAAGTTTTAGTTTCTAAATTGAACATGTTGCTGTCATTAATTGAACTTTAGGGAAGCATTTTAGAGGCACTTTCTAGTAAGACGAACTTCGCGTACTTTACTCAACCAAACATCCCGTATTGGTAGCTTTGCTAATTGAACGTTTATATGCTGTTTCTAAACTAGTACCTAGATCTATCTAACACATAAAAATGTACCACACCATTTCTTTCTTTTAGAATAGACAAAAAAGCCCCATTCGCTTTGTTATGATTTTGAGTCGCACTTTGCAGTTTAGTGATCTTTTTGATGCAATTTATCGCTCATTTTGTTTGTAGTTTTTTTTGTTCATTTTGAACATCCGTGATGTACACCTTGATATTAATGAGTGTCACCATTCTCTCTATTCTTCCATCCATTCCTCTTGTTTGTACTATATTAAACGCTTTCCACTCGTAATCGTGCGCGCGCGGACAGCGTACCAAAATCGGAAGTGTAAGTATAAAGTATGGGAAAGGCCGTTGGTCGTTGCCTTTCTAAATCGCATTATCACCAGGAGTTGTTTCCATTATTTTAATTTTGCTTGTGGCCGTATGTTTAGTGCCTCTCGAAAAAGAAGTTCGTGAACGGCTCTTACAGTACCGCGAGTCCCAATCAACTCTTTGCGAGCTGCTGCATTCTTTTTGCTGGTTTGCTTGCTTGCCTCGCGACTACAATAAGCCTAAAAACCAAAAACCCTCACTGACTTTGAGCCGAAAGCTTGCCGTTTTCGTGCGGAAACTCTTTTGCGTGTGTTGCTATTATTACTACAATTAATACCGTTCACTGTGCAATACTCATCGTGTACTACTACTACCTTTCACACCTATCGTTTTGGACGCTGCTGCCACTGGACGTGTTTGTTGCTCATCGTTGCGCCACCTCACCGACACCTCATCGCGCCTCTAATCTGGCCCGTATCACTCGGAACGGTCTGGATGCATTCGTCCGATCGTCGGCTCCATTTCACCACTGCGCTGCAACGTCACTGCTGCGTGTCACACGCACTTTCCATTCACAACATTTGCACGACACATTTGTTTTACTTTGTTGAATTTTGTTATTTTTTGGGGGGACTCCTTTGGTATGGGAATGGCTGGGGGATTGGCTTACATTCAGGCGCTGGCCATGAATCGCCCGGTGACGCCACCGCACATTGTGGAGCGCCAGGACCAAATGTCGGACTCCAGCGAACCAGCGCGAGTAAATATTGAACCATTAAAGCATTGTCGTTAGCACCGAAATTTCGCTTTTGTTGCGATCATACACGTTTACAAAAACAAAAAGCCATCTTGGGGGTGATCAGAAAAATCTGTTAGGCTTTTTTATGTTTGTTTGCATTGTGTTGAAGAATTGTGTATCAAAAGAAGAGAAATGGTTCAATGTAGTGTTGGGTAAATCTGATTCAGATTCATGAATCTGAATGAATCTTTGGAATGATTAAATGAATCTGAATCTCGGGTGGAAAGATTAATGAATCTCTAAGATGAATTTTCAAATATTCATGAATCTTATAAGATTTATGAATCTCACAAGATTAATGATTCTCGAAAGATTAACGAATCTCTTAAGATTCATGAATCTCGAAAGATCTATGAATCTCGTAAGATTCACGATTCTCGAAAGGTACCTGAATCTCGAAAGATTCATCATTCTCGAAAGAATCACGAATCTCGAAAGATTAACGAATATCTGAGGATTCATGAATCTCAAGGGATTCATAAATCTCTAAAAAATCTAAAGCTTGGACTTTTTATTCTTCTTCTTCTTCGTGGTTATGCCAGCCTATACAGGCTTTCGAGACTTCTTGGAAAGTAATACAGGCTTTCGAGACTTCTTGGAAAGTATCACGCAGCCGGATAGTTTGTTTTGCTACGGGGAAATAGTCCATGCTAAGCTTGAACCCACAACGGACAAGTTTTAGGAGGGATTGTGCAAATTCTATATTTTGGAAATCGTACACTTGTAAAGATTCATGAATCCATGGAGATATATGAATTTTAATGGATTTGTGAAACTTATAGATTCATGAATCCTTGGAGATTCGTGAATATTTAGACATTGATGAATCTTTGAAAATTCATGAATCATTAATAATTCATGAATCTTTGAAAATACGAGAATC
>KI920074.1:0-16853 GCA_000473525.2 Anopheles melas | reverse complement strand
ATATATATATATATTTTTTTTTTTTTTTTTTTTTTTTTTTTTTTTAAACACTTACATGCCTACATGCACTATAATTGCTTTGGTTGTGTCTTTTGCCTTGCATGCTTCGATGACATTTGCCATTGCATAACCGCTGGTAGTTCTCCTTACTCTCGATTTACGAGCACTCGAGACCGTGAAAATAACGAATGAAGATCAAAGTCGTCCAGTTGTCTACCTGCACTTGCACTTCGGCTCATGTTTGTTACGCGGGTTGTTGCGGCTCCTCTACATGTGTTCATGTGTAACTCTCGCATAGTCTGATCTTTCCATTCATTGACTAAATCTGAGCAGACGCAACACTTAACACTGCCATGCCAATGACATCGTAACCAGTATCATAACATTAGTGTTGGAATGCTGATGACTGCTTTCGGTCGATCTACCTCGTGGTCTTGACAGTGATAGATTTAAATCCGTTATTCTTTTTCAACTTTGAACTTGATAAGTACTGACTCTTACATACGTAATTTTACGCTTTTGGAACAAGTACATGGTTTTACGCTATTACAATACAAATAATTGCATATTTGTTTTCCTTTTTTCTAAATGAACAATATTTTAGCATACCGCCAAAAACAACATCCAATCTTTTGGGTTGTTCCACCAAACTGACGTCATTAGCCTCGGTACTACGTCAGAAGGCCAGGAGACGCAATGGGTGAGATTGAATCGGCTACCATAAACTGAATTACTTTTATTTTGCGTTGACGTAATTGTGGGGATCTCTTGGGTACTTAAGATGACCATTGCATTTTGATTAGTATTTAGTAAAATGGTAATATGTCCCAGAAAGTTTTACAAGTCTGTAAGTTTTTCAATTTCCAGCCATTACTTACTTCTTCTTCTATTTGGCGTTTGGGTCATGCTTTCGAATTTTTTTAGCAAGTGCCATGTAGCCGAATAGTCACAGTCCATGCTATGGGAGACGGTCCATATGAGGCTTGAACCTATAACGAACATGTTATTAAATCTTACGAGAAGATGACTGTACCACGGCACCGCCCCTAGGCATTACAGTATGAGAGACTATGGGTACCGCGCTCCCACATTGCAAAATTCCGAACCACCTTATAGCATTTAAATTGTTCTCGTTGCCTGTATGAATTGATACTGGATTATTTAAAAAAAATGTCCTTGGGAATCAAGAAAAAGTATGAATTTTTAATTCTATTAAATTCAATAATAGTGTCAACTTATCTTAAACGTGATACATAACTATATCTTAATGGTTGACACTTAGACAAGGTGTTTTTATGCTAATTATGCATGTAATTTAGCTTTTTAATTGTTTCTAGATTACTTACGACTTATATATTAACTTGCTGACGATAATGTAATTACGTCATCTATAAGTCAGTGGTCTCCAGCCTGTGGTCTGTGTCGTTAACAGACGTGATCCGCGAAGGAATCCATAAAAAAAGGAAAGCTTTTTGCTCAAATAGTGCAATGTTCCTCGCAATAAAGGTTAAATTATATAGAGCAGTGACGATTTTAGCGGTATGCAAAGAAAGCAATTTCCGGGGGGGGGGGGGTGTCGATGAGGAGCCCCACTTATCTTTAGTCCAGCATCTACAACAGTTGATAGAATATGGCACTGTATTAGCAAGGAGGGCCGCGCCGCGTGTGATGGACGTTGGCCCTGTGCTGGACGAACCCTGAGCCCAACCCCCCCCCCCCTTCAGCAACAACAAATTTTAAGTTTAAATGTTACATTATCCAAGACGGATTCCCGGTACCCCCAGGTAATCATGTACAGAGGGCCTCAAAAATTTATTACTGCTTAGGGCCCCCGACACTGTAAATCTGGCACTGGTTTACAGGCTTATCAAGAATAAGATTTAAACATATTTTTGATCTAAAACTTTGAAATAAGTCTACAAAATGTATGGCCTCGATTGATGTAGGCCGCGGCAAATCTATTGTTAACGCCAAGTAGGCTGCGTTCTTAAAAAGGTTATGCTGCTCTTCACTGTTATAAGTAAGTGCAGTAATTGCAATAATGGTTACTGCCCTAATCCTAGTCACATATGCAATGAGGTTCAAGGGTCGCCCACGTGGGGTAATGAATTATTAAGAGTATGCGGAAGTAACCATTGGGCTTAAGTTTCCATTACCTGCGAAAGTAAAGAATTTTTGATTGTATATATTTTGCTATCCGTTCACGAGATTGCGTGTTTTCACGCTGAACTATTTTGAATAGCAAAATTAATAGAAAAAAAAACTTTATTGTTTAGTCATGTACACGGGCATAGTACATGGTTGAAAACAAAGTCGATGTTCAATAATGTTGATTTTATCAATTTATTTTCGCTTCTTCAACCAATTCTTGTTGCGCAATTTTCATTTGTCTTTGATATTGAACAGAAAATTAAGGATAATAGTATACTATGCGTTATTTCTTATCATGAGTTACTAGTCATGATTTCATAACATCTTACCAATTTAGCATTATACCAAGTTACTAAGAAGGTGATGTGTAGTGTGGAAATTAAGTAAGTAAAATGTTTTTTTAATGATATATCTTGATCTGTGCATATTGAATGGGTTAAAAGTATGAATAAAAATATACTATACGAATTCGTTATTTAGCGGCAATTTTTTTCTAAAATAATTGTTTCAACTGAGTTTTTAGTTACTGGGTTGTACAATAACTGCTGCGTAGATTCCTTTCTTTTAAATAAAAACATAAATAACAGTTTGATTTTCACTGAATAATATGAGTAACGGTTCGCATTATTGAAGCGGAAACCCGGACTGATTATCGCTTGTTGATTACGTAAATTAATTTATAGCCTACATGTAATAGATACGTAGATTTTCCTCAATTGTATAACATGGTTCCGATCTAATATATCATTTGAGTCTAGCGTGAATGCGTAATTGCTAGAATGCTCGTCACTGTAGATAGTGCGCAACATCATAAGATAACAACCTGGTTAAAACTGATAAGCCACCGTTGGAAAAACTTGATTGAACCAGTTGTTACGTACTGAAAATGTCACAAATTATGTTTCGAACGTGGAATCATTAGTTGATTTCATTTCAATTTGTATCACTTATGGGTTTAGTCAAGTTACGTATAGAAATGCTTGGTTAAATCTTATGATGTCTGACTATACATTTTGTGCTGGACGTTTCAAACCGTTTAGTTAACCGAGTTGCCTCTACCGAAGTCCATCCCATTAGCTCCTCGAGATCGCTGATAGGACAGCATTCGCCTTTTCACGAATTAATTAACTTTCTAAATCGATGCAAGTGCGCTAAGAAATCCGATAGCACGCAACCGATCAACAAGTTGGTACTCACTATTTCAGCCACTCACAAGAGCATTTCATACCAACCAATATTCTTTCTCTTTTCGTTTCTCTGCAAATCTTACAACCTAGGCTTCAAATTTCTTGAATCTGTAATCTCTTTTCACCGTCAAAGGGCATTGGGTTGGGTCGTCCTAGTACGCGCAACAGAGGAAAAGTTATTTATCAGCGCGTGAAACCCTGCGCGGAAACTCTTTTCCTCTCGATAGCTCAACTAGTGAGTATTTTACACTGGACCTGGTAAAAACATAGCACACTGCACAGCACACCTCAACATAAGGACATGGAGAGAGAATGATTTCTCATCAACTCGTTCACAGTTAGGGCAAAAAAAACTTTCTAAAAACGGTTTGGAGAGAGTTTGTGTTGCTTACACTCCCAACAGGATCACACCGCTGATGACACTTCCGGTGAGAATAAATCGCGTATAAAAAGCTGGTCTGCATGCGGTTCCGGCGTTAGATCGAAATATTCGTTTGAAGAAAACATTCGGTGCTAATAGTGCTTGTCTAAATAGTGAAAGCGTACATTCTGCGTTGCATTCATTCATCGCAATCCACTTACGTGACAGTTAAAAGGTGATTCTTTACATTAAATATTTTACCATAAGTTCAATGTGAAGTTAACCAAAACATTTTATTTGAAAAAAAAAATAGTTTGGTTTCACTGCATGTTAGCAAATAACGACAAGTTGACGTGCAGATAGTATTTATCATTCTTCATGTTCAAAACAATTTTTCAAGTGTCTTATGTCACTATTTATTGAATGTATTGTGTTTTTGTGAATAATATAGTGAATTTCATTTGTGGCTACATATTTTTATTTAGCAAAAAATAAAAGATTCTCTTGAGTGAGCTTTAGCGCACTCGAGTAATTTATCATAATAGATTTCATCATAAACATACAAATACAGTTCTCTTTTGTAAAAGTAAATGCAAGGTATCATTATTAAATGATAACCATCTGTTTTTTTTTTGCTCTTCTAATAGTCTGGTGGATCGAGCTTGCGCTACGTTGTTAAGCAAATATTGATAAATAATACAAACACATCGATTGTCATGATAAATTTGATGATAACATTTGTTCAAGCCTACTAGCACGCATATTTATATTCATGCATGTACGTTTTTACACAATCCTTACCCATGTATACCACATCATATACATTCTTCACGATCACAACTCCGTCCAGCTCCGGTCCCAACAATATTAGTTTTGTTCTTGTTGGTCGATGACGTTAATAACGCTGTTAAACTTCCACCGAATTCACATAGTAGAATTTTACGTTTCATTTGGTAACGATTCATCGAGATTCTCCTTCATGCTAAATCTTCTGCAAACGATAGTTTTTTACGCAATACGAGTCTTTTTAAGTGTTTACAATTCATGAAGTGCTAATCATAACTTAATATTACGCATAAACAGTCCATATTTGTTTAGAAACCTTGGTCATGCCCCCAAAAAAAGGTAAACATAATTTTCCTTCGCCAGTGGAAAGGAAGGTCATTGCCAAGTTTGATGAGTAATAGCTAATTAAATGTTTCACTAGTTTCTCTGTGAATTCCTGCATACATTGCCCAAATACAATCGCACAAGAAGGCTATCAAATGGTATTCAACAATAAGTCATGTACGGCAAACGCGTAACAATTGTTTGGCTGTAATTACATCACTCATACGATCATGACGTCGTTATATGCAAAAATATTCAACTCTAGTTTATGAAAAATCACAAAACATTGATGCAAAAATTTCATGACGTTAGCATCTAAAAATGTGGGTGAAAAATCACACAAAAAAATACAAGACTGAAAAACATTAGTCATTTTTTTCACCTCTGATTATTATGACAATAATAATTAGTAATGATATGTATTTATAGTGGTACACTATTTATAGTGTACCACATGTATGGCTTCTTAAAAATAATGTTATGATACATGAAGTTAAATATACACTTTACTAATTGATATACAAATATGTTAATTTGCCATATTTTTATTTCAACTTATTTAGGGACCAGTTTTGGTTCGTAAAACATTAAACACTCCCAAACAGTGTACCATATGTATGCCCTGAAGGCTCAACAATCGACCACAAGCTTCGTGTTTGACCACGACAGTATTATGCAAGAAATGTGTTTTCTAGCCGTGTGAAAGCTCCCGGTAATTCAAAAGATGAGTAACATGACGTATCCTTGGTTGCAACATTTAAACCTAAGATAAGACACGTCCTTTTTGTTTACTAAATATTAAACATTAAACATACACAGAGCACAAAGTGTGATACGAGTAAAAGACCCCGCCAAATAATTAATTCCATACATAACATTTAGGGCAGCACATCGGCCAATCGCCATAACACCATCTCCATCTAATGAACTATCTCAGTTATAAATTTAATATCATAAAACTGTCAGTAATGTTTTTAGTTAAACATTTTTAATTAGGATTGAACACCAAGAACTTAAGGCAATACAGCATATTCGGACCGTTCCTCCTAAATAATAAAAAGCAAGAATTTCGATTACGATTTATGTTCACGCTTCAGGGAAATCCACAATTTATGAAAGGCATTAATATAAAGTGTGGTGATTATATTTGCTTTCTTGTTTGCTTGCTATTTCATTGGTGTTACGTCGTAGAATCTTTTTCTTTGTACATTCATTTTTTATCCATCCCATGGGCTTGGCTCTAACAGGACTTGCTTTTCTATCTCTTACAGATATTCTAGGTTTCTGAGCGATCATTCGTACACTAGATCTCGACGATGGCGTCAGGCACTTTTACTCAGCGTTTGCTGGTGGCTCTTATGATATTCGCCCTGATTGCCGACCTTAGCACACTTGTTGTAGCCCGACCGCAAGATAGTGACGCTGCCTCTGTAGCTGCCGCAATTAGATACCTCCAGGAGCTTGAAACTAAGCATGCCCAACATGCTAGACCCAGGTTAGTGCTCGAAAAGTTGAAATTATGCACCACCTACTGCTTTCTTCGTGAGAGTGGCTACGATATGTCGCTTAATAATCCCCACCAACCGTGTTGTCAGTTGTTCATAGGGCGTTGCCTTAAAACATCCGCAATCATCCTTGAGTCTGGTCAAGGCTGGCAAGCCGTAAATAAACTCACTCACATTAATAACTATGACAGGTCAGGGTGCGTGTGCTTCGCGGGATCCTCCGTAACAACGAAGGAAATAACATTTACATGCGATCTTTCTACTCGTTTGCCTTTTTTGTTGATTCGGTGCTTCCGGAGTACATAATGTCGCTTAACCTTCTTCTTCCATTTAGAGATGGTTGTCCTTCTTACACACACGTAATAAACCGGCAATTGTACACAAGTGTAATAGGTTGTCTCGAATTCAACCAGCGGGGGCATACGAATACTAGTTTTCCTGGGTTTTTTAATTCTTTCCAATTCGTTGACCTTTTGCTCTCACTACTGAAGAATCACGTCGTGGCAACGATTACGTACTATCCTATATTTGTTCCTTTTTTCATGAAAGT
This sequence comes from Anopheles melas, assembly GCA_000473525.2. NCBI lineage: Eukaryota > Metazoa > Arthropoda > Insecta > Diptera > Culicidae > Anopheles > Anopheles melas. The sequence continues at coordinate 9,989 of KI920074.1, read as the reverse complement.
GCTGGCATTCTTTGCAGCTGCAGATTCACTCATTTTTCTTTTTTATTTACATCGGTTTACTTTACTCTAAACTACGTTGATTGAAATATCTTACGAAAGGTCCGAAAACAGCAAATTGAAACATTTACTCATTGCACATTCTGGGATGAGCGATTACGGAAGGCTAAGTAACCCACAAACCGGTCATCGGCCAAGTTAAAAAAATATTTACAATGCAGCTGTCCGTTCCTACTCGTATCGGAAGAAGATTGCAGTGTCTGACCTACAAGATTGCACTGTCTTAAAGTTGCCACACCACATTCTCCGTGCTGCTAGAAGTGTTGATGATATGTCGATCACCTCTAACTATTATTGTTGTTATTGTAACCTTTTCATACACATTCAAATTACTGGCTCTTTAACAAGTTCGGCGGTAATCTTTCATTGATGTGGTAATCATAGAGTTTCATCATGGTTTTCTATTCTGCAACATTTTTCGCATTACTTACAACTTTACGTAATTTCATCGTAATTTTGAAAACTCATGTTTTATTAAATATATGACTATTAAATCATTAAAAAAAAAATTAAAAATGTCTGAAGACTGCGACTAAATTATTTTTAAGTAAAACTAATGAAACGATGAGACATATGATAGTGTTTGGGGGGAGGGGGGGTGGTTTACCGAATTGAAACCTTTTTAGTGTTTCTTGGCCTGCCTGTAACACTAGTGGGATTCACTGACTAAGCTTTCAGTGACTTATTGATTACGTAGCTAGTCGTACGTATGGGAGCACGGTCCATTCAGGGCTTGCACCCATGCCGGGTATGTTGTTGATGATTATAACACGAGAACAACCCTTATCTTTCTCGTTTTTAGCCGTGGTAATATGAAGAATTTGTGTTTGAATTGTTTTTTTTATTAAATATATAATAAAAACACAAATTGAAAGGAAATATTTTTTTTATTTTAAAACAATAAAATATTGTATGGCATTACAGTAAAGTACTGAAGATATATAAATTTACTTGGACAATGATAATACTACTAGGGAATATTTTGTATTTAAATATGCTAAATTTCCTTTTTTTATATGGAATATAACTAATTAGTTATTTGCAGCGCATTGTTTGCCTTTGAAGCCTACATTTAAGCAGCATACCACAGTTTGGGTTGCTCTGATCTTGTATCATTAGAAAGAGTAATTAAAACAATACTTATTATCTCATACATTCGACGCAAATGAAAACTGTACGCCAATTCATGTGCATTCAATGTTAAATAATATAAAGTAAAACTATATTTTTAACAACAATAAAAACAAGCTTTCAAGATTTGTAGTTATTTTCTCATATATTATTTTAAGATATTTCCCTTTCTAGTCATAACATTATCAAATATACTCATATATTATTTTAAGATATTTCCCTTTCTAGTCATAACATTATCAAATATAACTTATCTCATAAAGCACATTTTTGAAATAACATTCTACAACAAAACTTTTGATCGCCCTTGTCTGTTCTGTCGTCTTGTGTGCCTGTTGTATCACAAACTTGGCTTTCCTTTGAATGGATAAAAAAATAAATCAATACGAACTTCATGTATGCAAGAACGCGTACGCATAACAATATCGGATGATGTGACGTCCTACCAACAGTGTTATATGATATTCGAAGAAGTGGCCACAAAAGCAAGAAGTAAAAGAATCGCAGTATTTGGGAAATAAACGATACTGATCTCGCGCAAAATCAAAACAAATCCATTGCCTGCTGTACTGTACCGTTTGATGTCGTTCCAACTCCGTTTGATAATGTCAACCTGAACTGAAACTACTTCCATGTTATAAAGCCACCATCAAAATTGATTGAAAAATGCAGCTTTTTTATCATTGAGTACGAATGAGGCATAAACAAGTTATTCTTATGTTTTATTTGTGTACTCATATTTGTGTACCGTCTATTCAAATTGGGTTGTTTTACTACACAAATTTGTCACTAAGCAATACGGCCGAAGCCGTTCCTTCTGAATATAAAATTAACACTAAGGTGCAATAGTTTTCATTACTTCTAGTGCTACAATTGACAAACATATTAGATTGTTCGTTGTTTAAAGCTAAAGTGTCTATTAACTGGGCAAAAATAATGTTAGAACGGCGCAGATAATTGAACCGCTGGCAAACAGATAAAATGTTAGCGTACAGTTTTCCTCCAAGATAAGTCCCACTAGGTTACTTCCGAAAACACTGCCTAGCCGTCCCATCATCAGGCTCAAACAAACGGCCATCGCACGAACATTCGTTGGAAATATTGACACAGTTGCGCCGTTAAGAATAGAAATTGATGTACCAGCAAATACCAAAAACGAACAAAACAGTGCAATAGTGATGTGTGGGTTGGCTACAAACTGCAACACAATCCCAGAACATCCGGAAAAGAATAAATTGAATGCTACCAAACACTTACGTCCTAGCTTGCGCATTAGTACCGACATAGCTAGATACACCACTGTATACAATATACCCAAACTAATAGCGTAGATGAACACACGTTCATTGATAGTGTCATTGCACGCTTCATCAATGATTGTCTCAGCATTTAATATGTAACCAGGGTTTACTGATACTTCAAGTGCTTCGCAGACAGAAATATCTGAAACGTTTGTTGTAGTTAGACGATTAATTATATCTGGAAACCAAAGCCCCATTCCAGCGGAACTGAAATACAAATCAAAACAAATCATGTTGCAAATTATTTTTAGATTTCATTAGCCGTCGTCTTAAATGTACTTACACTACAAACAGTCCAAATTGCACCACGCAACAAATGACGAAGTTAATAACGTTCTGTTTCTGAAAGAGTGGAACCGTTTGGTTCCATACGCTACACGCAACTTTCCAGCAACTACCAGTCCTTTTCAGTAACGTACTGCGATCTTTTTGTCCCGCTTCGGGCGTTATATGTTTAACGGCAAAATCATCCACGGCTGCATGGGGGTGATTCTCTAGATACAACCGCAACAAAATCTCGAATGCTTCCGATTCTCGTCCGCGCGAAAGGTAAAACTTTGGACTTTCAGGAAGAATCATTAACCAAAATGCTCCTATCAACGTGGGTATGGTGTACACAAAAAACAAGAGACGCCACGGTTTTATAGTGAGTTCCATCCCGGGAATATCTAGCGCCCAGTGCAACGATAGCACATACCATCCAGCAGCTGTTGTAAGAAGAGTACGATATATAGTATAAGAAATCATCAAGTAAAAAACAAATTCAGTCAAAATCTCTATTAACTCGTACGTGTTATTGTGAAAACTAACTTGCTGTAAAAACGGCAGACAGTCCCACTGCAGTGCTTGCATAAGTTATTACCAGGGTACGGTTTGGTGTTTTGAAAAATTCTCCCAGATAAGCGAATATGGTAGCCGACGGTGCAGAAATGCTAAAATTAGAAAGAACAAAAACAAACCATGTGAATAACGTTCCGACGATATTCGATATACACTTACAAAACTCCCACCAGAAAGCGCATAACCACCATCATTGTATAGTTGATGGATAAACTGGACACCAGAGAACAGACTGCGGTTAACAGCAGTGACACGATTAGCGTCCTACGGCGACCTTTTGTATCTGCAATATAACCCCAGAAGTGTGACGAAACGATAATGCCTGGTTGTAAAGGAAGGAAGAATACAAAAAATAGAATGAGTTTGATTCCTTTATCCCGCATATAGCTTAGTGGCATTCAACGGCAAAAGGTGTGAACATCTAGCAACGTTGACTACATTAAACAGTCAAAATTAACGCAGCATGAAATTGGTTCTAAAGTTGTATGTAGTTTATGTGCTCTAGAGCAATATATATTAAACGATTTTGTATCTTAAAAGTTCCCTTGCATTTTCTCACTGGAACCAATCAATTTAACAAAAAAAAAGAAGAATGTGATAAGTTATGTATAAGAGCAACAGCAACATTACGATAATACTCATTGCTACAAAAAGAATAATTGTGTTTCCACTACACTGATGTACACATAGGATATACGTGTGAACAATTTATTCGACCGCATGTCCTCGGTGTGAAACAGTGTGTTCGAGAATTGTGCCGAAGATTCAGCATTGCATCCGATGAATTCAGGTATCATCAACGTTTTCAGGTATCGTCAACGTTTTCAAGCATCATACCGTAGTCTTGGCATCAGTGGCGGATTAGGGGAATCAGGGGCCCTAGGCGGGAAATCGGTAACAGGTCCTAAAATTGTTGCCGACATGAGGTGAGGGGTGCAAATGGTTCTCCAGCCACGGGGCCCCAACGACCATCTTTCCGGGGGCCCTTGTCGCCCCCCCCCTTGTAATACTCTGTCCACTTGCAGATACTACAGACTAGAGATTTCCCTAAAGATCCCCCTAAATCGGCGGGGCCCCAGACGACCTAGTCCGCCTACCGTTAGATCCGCCGCTGCTTAGCATTGGCTAAGACTGATTCGGGAAGGGGTTCTGCAGTCTTGAGACGAAATGTGAAACCCTTTATTGTTATAGTATCATTCAACTATTAGGTACCCGGGATGAGCACCATTTTTTTTAATTTAATTATTTTTTTGTCTGGAAAAACGTTCCAACTAAAAAGCACATATTCAATAGTTGGCAGGAAATCAAAGTTAACCCTGTCACTTGCATTCAAAAAAACATTATATTCCAGGCAACCGGGCTACCGGGGAAGCCAGCGACTTTGGAAGCTTATAACTTTTGAATGCGCAATCCATTATCGATGCAATACTGGAATGAAAATTAAACAAACTAATGCAGTTTCTATAGCTGTGCATAGATTGGTTCAACTCGCTAGCGTTTTTTTAAAAGATTTACAAAATGTAAAAAATATGTTTTCAGTACTTTACAAAATTTTCACAGCAAAATTGCTCTATTAGTTTGAAGAACTGTTTGTTACACGTCTTTTATATTTTTTTAGATTTTTTACTAGGAATTAAAAATATTAATGAGTTTCCATTTGAATAAAAACCGTTACTTTCGATTGATAAAATTTATTTCTAATAATCAGGTTAACTATACTCAAAAATTTCTACGAAAAATTCCATTGAAAGATGGCTGTGGATTACACACATATTCCAAATTTCAAGTCAATCGGATTCCTAGAATTAGAGAAATGAGCAATCAAATTCGATTTGGCTACCCGGGTAGCCGGTTGCCTGGAATAGGGTTAAACCAATGAGTTCAGATTGTATTACATAGTTGGCAGGCAATTGGTAACTCTCCACGATTGTAACGATTGTTTGATGTCAAATCTTTGCTCTTCCACTGTCAACAAAAGATTCGCGAACAGTGTTGCATTTCCATAGCACGATTCTTCATAAAATTCGATAAGATTCGATTCGCGATTTTATGAACGTATACACATTCTTCTTCTTCGGCTATACAACCGTTGTCAGACAAGGTCTGCGTGTACCCACTTGAGGAGTTGAATTTCAGTGACTTATGGATTATCCCCCACAGTAGAAGAGTCAGTCCTACGCATGGCGGCACGGTCTATTTGGGGATTGAACCCATAAAGGGATGTTGTTAAGTCGTACGAGTTGAAGACTGTACCACGAGACCGGCTTCGTCATTAAGACTTGTTTTTACTGTTTAGATATCACTAAAACCCTTTACACGAATGTTCTCCATTGGAACCAAAATAATTTCAAAGTTTCTTCCACTTTGTGAATGTTTCGCTTAATAATATACAGGTATTCCCCGATATCCGCCGTACTCCATGTACGCGATTTCACTATACAGGTATTCCCAGATATACGCCATACTGGATATACGCAATTTCGCTTTACGATATTTTCTAAATTTGTTCTTCGTTCAAATTGTCAAGTTCAAATGTTCAAATTCAAGTTCTTCGAGCAAATTGTACTGATTTGACTCATCAATAGTCAAATGCAAAATAAATTTGAATTTTAAAAACCATTCTAAAAGGTGCAAAATTGTAATCTTCAGTTGAAATCAGATCAAATAACTAATTACTGACTAAAACCTACCACTTCAAGCAAGATTTTACGAAAATGAGCTATAATTAGACAGAAAACCTCGAAATTCGAGATACGCTATTGCCTGCAGTCCGCATTAACCCCTGAATTTTGACATTCTATTTTGAAAAAATCCACAAAAATTGAAATAGTGATCTTTTCGACAATTAACTTCTTCTTTTTTTTAGCTCAACAACCGTTATCGGTCAAGGCTTGTCTGTATCACTACTACTTGTGGGCTCGGCTTTCAGTGACTTATTGATACCCCCATAGCAGGATAGTCAGTCCTACGTATGGCGGCACGGTCCATTTGGAGCTTGAACCCATAACGGGCATGTTGTTAAGTCGTACGAGTTGACGTTCGACAAATAACACTGCAACAAAAATAATCAATGAATAAAAAACTAAGATTATTTAAAATACCATAAGATTTCGAGCAGATGATACTACTCGCAACCCTCGCAATGTTTGACGGTCCCTTAGCTTTACCTATCAGATAGCCCGCATAAGTGGAGTAGTCTGCAAGCTCGCATGAAGTTTCCCAATTGCGACAACTTCATACTGTCAACGACCTCGCATGAAAGCAGCTTGTAACGGTAAGCAGTTTGTTCGCCCATAGTTTCAGCAGTTATAATTATAGCATCCAGTGAAAAGTAAGAACAGCACAAATTGTAGCTTACGTAAGACCATAAATTTGATTTTTTTTGCTTTTAAATCCACTAAAAACAGTAAATGATAATACAGAAAAACTACTGTGAATAAATTCAATATCATGCAAGTAATGTAAAAATAACCAAAAATATCAACAATATTGTAATAGAATATGGCTCCTGATATCTCGCAAACTTTAGCGGGATTTTACCGGTCACTAATCAAATAGTAAATTTCACTATACGTTTCACCTTGACCGACCGCTTAACTATTAACAGTAAATTCTCAACATATAGAATAGCTCAGAGCTAGTTAATTTAAACCTTTAAAAACGTGTGTCTCATTTTCAGTCGAGTTACGAACATTTCTTTATTGCATAACTTTCGTTCCTTAAGCCCAGTGGCGGAAAAAAGCCTCTTCGAGGCCCTAGGCGTTATGGTAGGCAGGGCCCCATAACGAAATCCTTCTAGGACACGAGAGGGGGGGGGGAGGTGTACGAATCATATGGTGCAATTAAATTAATTTCTACACAACTTTAACATGCTCCCTCACTTTAACATGCTTTTTTTATAAACTACTTAATTGATTCGAATTACGGACCATGACGTTTTCATTGTAAATCCTGACAGCAACAAATCACAATTTTATTTCGGCTATCCGAAATTGAGTACTACATTAACAGTTTTCTTTCGAATTCTCGACATAATTTTAAAGGTTTTTTCTCGTTGAAATATGAGCATAACATGAAAAAAATGATTTGATATTTTTATTTACCTTTACAATGAATACCGGTGTAAGTACCTCAATACATTTTGATCAGATTAAGATGAATTGTTGAAAAACTTACAATTCTACGCAAAACTACGAAGAATTTCTCGGGTGGTAAACTGGTCAACAAAAAATATTTATTTTTCGTGTCATCACATTTTACTAGGAATGTTGCATTATACCATCCTTGTGGAAATAAAGCAGCATAATGACACAATAACAAGCTGTCAAGGTCAAGGCTTGAAAAGACGTCCGTAAATCCACCACATGGCGCCATGGATAGAGAGACAGGGAGAAATAGATACAATTGCGAGACAAAAGGATTGCGAAATGAGGACGAAGAAAATCAGAAGAAAGTTCATAAATGATTGCAAAGAAGGATCAACTAGGGTCAAGCAGATGGTCAGGAACAGAGAGCCATCGCAAACCGTGATTAGTTGCGGATAAGAATCAATGAAATGCAGACCAATTATTAACATCATGGTATATAAAATTAAAAATCGGCATGGTCAGAGGCTGGATAAGAAGAAATTCAATTAAATTAATGTCCGGATTTGGAATCATTCCGTAATTGGAATCATAATGGTACCAATTTGATAGTTGATATTTATTAATTTCAACGGGACTTATGCGGCCTTCTCGAAGCGTTGTAATCTCGCTAGACACACAAAACGATACACATGAAATTAACGCAGTAAAAATAAATTAACACAGAATAAGCCGCTTAGCAGTCTGGTTAATGACGATCATAAATAACATTAAATTCACGGTACATAAGTAGAAAGAGATCAGAGTCGCGGAAGCAGATTCAAATTTGTTTAACCAAAAAGTTGATTTCTCTGGAACTAACTTTGAACAAGCTAAATAATCGTATTGAACAAGCTAAATGAAAGACTCCATGTTATACAAGCAGTCGAACGATATCAAAATTCATCATTTGGGTTGGAGCTATATCAACAAAAGAGAAATTGCCATTGTTTTTCATTATCACAAGGTAATTTGTAGGCTTAAGCTAAAAACAGTTTTTGAAACAGGATTCAACTCCAGCTCACAAAGCTTAAATCGTTCATCAGAATCGCTGATCTTGTCAACGCCTACTTGCGAACAATTCTACATCTCGCTGATAGAGTTTATTATATGCCTGGAATAAACTACAACTCGCTGAACATGTCTATATAATCCTCGAAAACCCTGTAATCGAAAGTATGTTAAATCTTATTCTAGACGTGGCTATTGCAAATTTAATCTTATTGAATTAATTTGGTTTGATGAATAATTTTATTTAATTGCACGATATCTATCGTAATGAGTTTTTCTATTTAAAAATCATTTTCAATCTGCGGACCACAGGTTGGCGACAATTGATTTAGACAACAGGCCTTGACCGACAAGGGTTGTTATTTGTTATTTGTTATTTATTAATTTAAATTCAAGGCCCACTTGAAGCGAATTCATGCCAATTTATGCCAAAGAAAAAGAAGAAGAAGAAGTAGAAGAGGTGCGACGTCATTCGTAATAATTTATTGAAATCACACTGAACTTTGTTTATACGGTTTCCAGCCATTAAAACTCAGCATTAGCAAAAGCTTATCAGTGATAGGAGAACACTTTGAATAAAGGAATACAATTTCCCTGTTACAATGGATATTGTACCAATTGTTAAACGAGCCACGTGTAAAAAATGTCACGAAACAAAGGACAAATGAGACGTATAAAATAAAATATGAAATTATGACACAGGTCTCGCTTCACCTGATCCAGCCATCGAGTTCGCTGTGCTCCCCTGCGTCTTATGCCGATCTGGGGATGGCAGTTGAACACCTTCTTGGTGGGGCATGAGTCCGGCATCCTCATGACATGTTCCAGCCATCGTATCCTGCCAGCCTTCACCACCGTCAGGATGTTCGGTTCGCCGTACAGCTCAACAAGATCGTGGTTCATCCTTCTCCTCCACGCTCCATGCTCGAATACACTGCCAAAGATGATCCGGAGGATGCGTCGCTCAAACACACCCAGAGCGTTTACATCCTACGTTTGGATGGTCCAGGATTAGTGTCCGTAGACCACCGGGCAAATCAATGTGTGATAAATCTCTCATTTCGTGGGGGCTCGAAGTTTTCTGGAACTCAGCAGTCGGTGATGCCCATAGTATGCGGATTTCGCTGCTGTTGTCGTTGTCCGAAGTAACGACCGTTCCAAGATAGCAGAACTCTTTTACTATCTGTTATTTGTTATTTGTTATTTCTTAATTAAGATTCAACGGACCGCGAGTGGCCCACTTGAAGCGAATTCGTTTACATTCATTCATTATATCAGGGGTCTCCCAACTTTTCAGTTCGCGGGCCGCATTGCCTCACAATCAACTTTGTTGCGGGCCATTTTGACGCTACCTTTAGAATGGGTGGAAGTTCAAATCTCGTTTTAATAAGAAAATATTAGCAAAATACATAAAATTTCTGGAGCATTCTTTTATTGAATCTTGATTTTCGTCCAGAATTAAAAAAATAAATTTTGATTGGTTAGTCAGAAAAGAAAGCTATTTAATTTAACCTTTACCCAGTCA
>KI920073.1:13915-32028 GCA_000473525.2 Anopheles melas | reverse complement strand
CAGCTTCCTGGACCCTTCAGTACTAGTCCGCTATTGTATTAAACACAATTTCTGTTGTTTTTGGACGGCATCAAAGGCCATATGTCCTCTTTCTATATGTGATTTGTTTTCTGAAGTTTTGTGTGTGTTGTCAGTTTATGTTGTTAGGTTAAGTACTTCGTCGGTTTATTTATGTCATGCAGTTTAAGCGAGACGTTTCAGAAAGATATTCGGTTAGTTTTTATAAATTTTATTATTCTATGTGTCTATTATTATTTTTATTATTAATTTTATTATTTTTATAATTTTATAAATCTTGCATTCTATTGTTTTAATCTTTTTTTTTTCATTTCATGAACGGATTGAAGGTTTAGGCTACACATTTGTGATACGTAATTCAATTCTTCATGTTCTTGTTCTCCCTTTTAACATCTCTTTCCAACATTTAACCACTCTATCGATCAAAGATCATAGAAACAACGATAACATATACGTATTTTCATTAACTAATCAATAACTTATCAGTTTCTAGAAGAATATTTAAAACGATTTTAAGGAACATCCACTTTTCTACTTAAAAAACTTCCATTGTTTACCATCAAAACCGACTACTGTGTAGTGTAACAGTTTTCACTCTTTCACCATTTCACTCCGCTTAAATCGCATTCCAGTGCCAGAACGTGCAAAAATGCGCTATAGCACCGCTCACCAAAGCGCTATGGCAAAAAACGTCAATTCTGCTCTCCAAACTGCCAACAGGAGAAAGATTTATTCGGCAAAACTGAAAGAAAAGGGTGTGAAAACAATTGCACCAACCATGCCGTGCACTGGCTGTTAGCGTAGGTTGTGTACCGACTGACCCACTATTGCAGCCCGGACAGGTGCGGTCTCTAAACGAGATCCTCTCGCTGCACCAAAAAGAAAGGGAGTGGAGCTAGCTGTACAGCACTTTGTATTCACCTTGACAGTAAAAGGGACGCGCAGAAAGGTGAACCGATCCCGATCCGGTGGATGTGGTACTGCGGGCGACACGTGTGCGACCCACAGCGTGACAAAATTGCATAATGAAGTGGTTGTTGTTGTTCGAACCGGGCGTGAGTGTGTAAATATAAATCCGAAATATGGAACCAATGGACGTGTTTTTTTTGCCCTCCCCAAAAACTCGTCCCTAAGTGGGATTTAGCAACAGCAACAACGAGAATCAATAAACCAAAACCCTCACCAGAACGGGTGTGCGTCACCGAGAGAGCTTGTTCATCATCGGGCAGACGAAACAAATGGCATGCCGGGCAGATTAAGGTCAAGCCGGGATGGGTTTTGGGGGCTTCACGCGGCAAATTGCTTTATTTTATGGAAATGGGAAATGTTGTCGATTAACCGCCAAAAGGATCAGGACCGGTCCAATGGCATTAGCGTGCGTTACTGAGAGATTGGGGGAGGTGAGACAGACAGCGAGCCGAAGAACATTCATCAAAACCCGATAAGCGTCATTGAACTTGGTTTTAGCGGAATATTCAAATCATCATCGAAATATAGACATCCTCTCATTCCTTTTTTTTTTCTTCTCGGCAGATATTGAAGTGAATGAATATTTCATCAGTCAAAATTGCTTTTTATCTTATCCAGTAATTGTTCCAATGAAAGCGATGACCCAGCAGACTTGCGTAAAAAAGCAGCTATTTGTTTTTTTTTCGATTCATCTCTCAACAGAGTGGGTGAAAAGTAATGCAACTGTCGTTCGGGCTTATTGTGATTGATTACGGTGTTGCGGGCCCTAGACCATCTTGCTTTTAATCGCCTTGGGCCGTGATTGAAATGTAGATTGTTGTTTAAGGTTGAATTCTGGGAGAGACATGTCAGCTCTCCAGCTAGACAGAGCTGACAGCTCCAAAAGCACCGTTGACTTTCCGAGAACTCAATTCCAATGTCAGCAAGGCACCAAACACCTTCCAAGCACTCTGGCAACAATCAGGTGCGGCGATTTGCTCGAGATGAATTACCGACGTTGTCTCCTGCAAACCCTTATAATGGGCTTATAAATATTTCATGCGATTCTGCCCACTTTTGGCAATACCAATTCGGGACGGGGTTTTCCCGCACAGTTTACGTCTTAAGTTGGATGGTACCATTCGGTGAGTAACTGATATTTTGGATTATTGTCCTCTTCCGGTTCGTTACTGGTATACTGGTTTCTTAAAACGATCTAGTCACGATCCCATTTGGAGGAAGATTACGCATCGCGGGATTTCTTCGACATATCCAACAGGCATGGTCGGACGGATCCTAAACGGAGCAGTCGGCAGTATCATTATCGCTCGATTGTCGTCATTAGCCCGGTACAGGGACCATGGCCTTGATTTATGTTTTATGAGTTTATATGTGTGTGTTTGTCTATGACTCCATAATGTCATTTTGCTTGAAAGAAGCAAGCGCGGGAAGAAGCGAACCCCAAAATCGTATCATACTAAGCTGAGCAGATAAACAAGCTGTGTCCCCAACGATACACGATTCTGTAGGTAAATAGACACAAGTGGAACGGTTGGAACAACAGTTTGCTGCTGCTATACTGCCCGCGGCGCTGGTCCTCAAAAAAACGGACAAACACTTGACGTTTGATTGTTAAATGTTTACCCTCCAGGGGCTTGTGGGTTGGCAGTAAACATCGAAAGATCATCGATGAGTGTTGTCAGTCGAGCGATTAATTTCGTCATCGATTTTTCGGTGACGACTACGGCCACACCGGCCGTGGCGTCTGTTAATAACTATCAGGTCTAGAATTTATATCCGTTTCAGGATCGAATTCTAGCCAGTGGAGCAGCGGGTGGAGATGTTTCAGTGTCCACGAGAATGTATGGGTCCTGTTGTTGTTGGTTGGACAACTCGATTAAATACAATCGTCCCATAAAGCTGATAGGCGTGCGTGCGCGTCCAAAGAAGGCCATCAAAGCCGGTAAGTTTTGCATAAATTAGTGCAGCTGACCGTTTGCCCACACATTGGATAGGTCACTGAACTGTTCTGCTTGTGTTTATGCGCGTGTGTTCCGAGAGAAAAGTTCACTTCCAGAGCTTCGCAACAGGTTCTGGAACCGTATCAGGACGACTGGTGGCGATTCCTGGCGTAGCATCTTCTCCTACGGGAACGGGTTTCCATTGCGCGATAACCTTGAACCAACCGCACGCCGTGTATTGACACCCATTTTCGTCCTCTTACATTAGCATTTGGCGTTGCTTAGAATGAGGGAAAGAGATTCCCGTCCTGGGACCGTGGTCGGGAACCTGTTCCGCCACGCTAAATACCGCCGTTTTGGGTGGAGTGAACTAACTGTTCCCGTGGTGTGACATTTAGAGTTTTTGGAAAGGAGCCGAAGGTATTGGTATGCAGTTTGGAAAGTATTTACAAGCGAGAAAAAGGATTGCCCAAGAACAACAACAAGAACACACATATCATTTCATCGATTAGTGAAGTTGCCAGTTGATACTGTGGAGGAACGCACGATTCCGCTGCCGATGTTTGGGACCATTTGGTCGTACGTTCAGGAACTGGGGTCTATTTTTGGATACTTTTTTTTGTCGGAACATGCCGTTAACGATCGAAACAACGCCTTAAAGCGACGGGAGGATTATCAGAGCATGTGTGTATCACGCACCCGCATCCAATCACGACTGTTTTTTAGCTAAAAGGTTAACGACATTACCCCGGGCTGCGATTGTAAACGTGATAGTGGGAGAGCAATCTGCCGAGATATTCCAGTAATCCCGATACTTTATGGCTGTGCAGGAAAGGAAAGCAAAGACTGGAGAAAAAGGTAGTTTGTAACAAAAACAACAACGGGTGCAACTTCCAAAAGTTGCATTGTGCACTGTGAGTTTTGTGGCATTTGGGAGGGATGGAATGAAGAGTGTGGCACTGGTGACATTTCAAAGCGTTAGAAAGGATGCTCTTCGTATGCTGGATTGTTTGTTAAAGACTTAAAATTAAGTATTTTTTATTGTCGTTGTCGATAAGATCCAGTTTTAAGGCGGTTTTTCCTATTAGATGCTATTCTTATACTTCCTAATACAACAAAAATCTAGAAGCTTAGAAATCTGACATATGTTTTTAATCAAGTTCAGAGGATTGGGGAATGAAACCAAACTGATTATCAGACTCAGCTACGGAATAAATCAATTTTGTGGTAATGTTGAAAAAACCTACAAACTAGAATTTTGTAAAAAAATTACCTAGAATGTTTAGTTATGATTATGAATGCCTTAGAGATCATATAAATTTATCTGTTGTTTATAATTATATTATCAACATTAGCTCTACGCTGGTATATATTTTCCAAATAATTTATATCAATTTGAACTTCGTGTTAATATAAAAAAATCTATTTGGTAACTTCATTATTTCGATCACCTTTGTCAAATATAAAAAAATCGATATTTTTTTAAATATTAAATATTAATATTGTCAAAATGCTTTTTTTAAAGATAATGATCAAATTATGTTATGTCACTGCAAATAATAACACTATTTGCATACAATAGATCTTTTTGATATAGTAGAGTCTATTTCAACGAGTATAACAGTTTTCACGAATTATGGGCATTGAAATCTTTCTAACTATTATTTTTATTTCATGTTTATATTGGATTATTGATTATGATTGGATTTGAGGTACTTTCTACATAGCATATTTAACATCTAAAGTATATAACCTGCTTGTATACTGCACAAATATACATCTTGCTTTGAAAACCACTCTTTCAAACAATACAAACTAAATATTGCAAATTAATCAGCATCATATATCACTTTTATAAACTACACTATCTTTAAAACATTCTCGTCTACTACTTTTGTACACTCACATTCTTTCTAAAGTATTCCCATCGTACTCCAATTCATCTTCCCTTTCAACACTTCATCGAGGGATGGTATGGTGCAATCGGAATGGAAGCTACTCTACTCTACCACCAAAATCACTCCCAGACTTGGCGCCGACCAACTTTTGGGGAAGCGTAAAATTCGTGTCCAGAATTAATATTTCCACTTTTCGGCCAGTCCCAATCAAGGCAACACGCAGCAAACGCCAAAGAGTGAGCGAGTGGCAGAGTGCGACCAAAAAACTCACTCACGATTTTAATTCCTGGAGTCAAGGCCACAGAGCAATTTAATACAACCCCCCTCACTGTTTCCCAACCATTACTTCCTCTTTCTTTTGCATCCCTTTCGCTTATCGCACAGTTTTCCGCAAGTAAGAAAGAAAACCCCCCATTATCGTTCTAGTTTCCCACTGTAAATTAGGACCATTTTCACGCATGCAGGGGGGAAAAAAGGTGACCGACGTACCGAGAGAATGGTTAGAACTTGTATCAATTTCTCCATGGCTGTTGTCGCACGGAAGACGCACAAACGCACAAGGCACACGCCGGAGCTTTTACGTTAATTAACTTTCGTCCACACGGATAAGTGGGTAAGGGCTTATCAGTATCACCGTTGGCTTCAAGGTGTTTCTGTTTTTGTTTCTTTTCCAATCAATCAAGAACACTAATTTAGTAGCACAGTACCGCGTGCACGATTACACAAACGCATAAATCTCGCACTACGACGACGTGGGGTACCCGCCCGCCTATCCGAAATCGAAATCGAAGCTTTCGTTCCCGCGACCACGAAAACAATAACCGCCGAGCGACGCGTGTGACAGCCTTTTTATATGGCCATCATCATTCCTTGCGTGCTACCGCGCCCGGCCCAGCCCCGCCCGGTGCGTCTTGTGGGGCGCTGTTCGATCGCTACGAGGTGGTTTCGCATTCTTATCCCCAATTTGCACGCGTTCCGGAGCAGTGGAAGATATCGAAAGGGTGGAAGTGGAAGAGTCCAAGCATACACACAGACAAACGAATGGAGCGAAGAGCGAAAGAAGAACGCCAAGAACCTGGGCTTCCACGCACCTCGATCCTCCACCGGTCCGAACCGATGTGGATGGGAAGATAGAGCTGGTGTGTTTGTTCTTGTGCTGTGTTTTCCGTTGTGCGGTTCTTCTTGTCCACTTAGAAGACGCGGTGTATCCGTGCAAGAGCATCGTTCCCTTTCCTTGGACGTAACCTTTTCGCTTTTTGGAGCAGAAGATAAGCCCCAGCCGAAGAGTGGCAGTTAGCAGCAGCAGCAGCAGCGCTTGCTACCCTCACTGATTGCCATCCTGAAATGTGTGTATTTGCACAAGCAACACAATAACTTGTTAGAGACCGGGAGGGACATTCTGGAGCAGTATTGAACTCAAGCAAATGTCCAACAGCTGTTGTCCCGTCTATACACCGTCCTCGATCTGAGCCTAGAAGAAGGTACACCTTCGTTTGCTTAAAGCTTCGGTCACAACAATTAAAGAAACACAGTGGTCACCATTAAGGAAGAGAAGGAACGCAACAGTCCAGGAAATAATTGCTACATGCAAGAAGTAAATTGGCTCCGGTAGGGCTCGCATCTGATGATAAGGGGCGAATTGAACAGGGCTAGTTGTCATTGCATGTTTTGCACAGGCAGGGAAGATATCGGTGCCGCTGCCTAGTTGTATCGATACAAGAAGGATTTATTGAAGGCGGTGATAGCCTTTTAATGCCCATGGTAAGCAAACCAGGAAACATGTGTAGAAAAGGGGTCCAATTAATAGAAATGCATTGCTTTACAATGCGTTGTTTGACACTTCTTTTTACACCAATAGCTACGAACAGTCGGCTCGGTATGATAATGTTCTTGCAGTCCTGCTGGCTCTCCCAACGAATGGTAGAAAGCGTTTTAACCTATTGACCGAATGAAATGTATAATCTCCTTCACGAACAGCTGCCTACGCCTTTAGAAGACTAAGAATTCCAATAAAACCCCCGACCATTGTACATCCCACACAGCCTCGCAGTGGCGCAGAAATGAGGTCATTCAAACGGGAAACAAATGAGCGGATTAGAACAGAACCAAGCATTTTCTTCTGTTGCTCGATGGCTGAAATTACAAAGCTGCACGATACAAGGACGCTTATAGGATGCAAGACTGTTGTGCGTTATTTTAGCTCAACTCTGGCTGAGAGTTCTGGTTCGATGAGCTGACCGCGAATGTGAAACCGAAAACTCTCACAGCTAAAAATGTCCACATATTCCCATCACGCGTTATGTGATAGCTTTGCTGTCACATTTCGATATGATTGATAAGTGGGAATGGGATGTTTTGTTTGTTTCGTTTTATTTTTGCACGAAAACTCTGGCAGACCTAACCAAGAACTGATGAGAAGAAATGGAAAGAACATTACGTTGGAGACATTTCTGATATTTAAACGAGGGTTTGCCTTGATTGGCTTGCAGTTTGGAGCACACATAAAAAGAACGATAATTCAAAGCGACAGTGACATGGTTCTGATCTCCCTCCTTCAATCACAACCAAACAATTCGCTCATCGCGTCCCCATGGCAAGACATTCAATGTTTGCTGTTAGTTTGGTGTATTTTTGCAACCACAAATCAAGATCATCCTAATCAATAACGAATCGATGCATTTCGCAACAAAATAAGTCACCTCCTTCCGAGCGACAGCACGCAGGAGACGCAAACGCAAAGGCAAACAGTTCGGGCAAATGCTAGAGGCGCAAAAGCGTGATGCGTAAAGCAGCAAACACAACACACAAGAAGTATCATTGGAGCTTATGAATATTCATTGCACTCTGCCGTCTTCGTCGTGCCGCACGTCTTCATTGGTGGCTATGCGCTGAGGTGGGCGGGTAGGTGAGTACAGTATGACATGGGCGAGTTTTAGTGTGTCCCGTGGCCATTCTTGATGACTGATGACAGAACGTAGCAGCTACCAAAGAGCTGCTGTACGTTGCCGGTTCCAATAATTCACCGTCCTAATGAGTCATATCGCGCGATCGTACATCGGTTACGATCGGGAGCCGGTAAACAATATGTCACCATCGATGAACAGCGCTGGTGCTCCAAATTCTGGAACGTTCAACACACCTCACGCAAATTGGAGGTGAATGTAAAGACCATCAATTAGATGGTCGAGCGTTTTTCGGTAATGTCTCATGCATCGATCCATGTGCGAAATGTCAAGTGTATGAGGATCGAGACCCCTAGAGGAGTTGTCCTAAAACAGGAATTAGACTGTTAGATCACGAAAGTGTTTGGATTTACATTCCATCAGATTATACGCCATCAAAGCCATGATCTTCAGAAAAAAACACATAACGCAAATATGTCTTATAGCCCTCAAATACGACTCTTTCCAAGCAACTCCCCTTAAGAACCGTAACCTTCCCACCCCATCCGCTCAAATGCGCCACAGTGCTGCAAAACTGGCCCGGCAAGTGATATTTTAAGATCAAGTCTTGCGTACCGCCCTTCCGAAACCGAACCTTCTTAAGCCGCTGCTCGGTGTACGATCCCGGGCACCGATCGGTGATTCGATACGTTTGTTCACGCCCCATACATTTGAATTCCTGCGGGATCTCTTGTCCCGGCATTCGGCTCTTGCTGTTGCTGTTAACAAACATCCACTTTTCTCCTCTTCCCTTTTCCGACTAATGTATTTCCCCCCGCCCTTTGTTGGTGGTGTCTATGTTCGGTCCACCATCCCCTAAGCCGGTGAACAGCATTGCCGGTAATAAAGTGCTTGCTGAATAAAATCAATTTTTATGGGGTATTATTAGTTTCTTGTCCTTTTCCCCATTGCCAGGTGCGTCTGCAGAGGAGCAGGGACGGGAATGAAGACGCTGCACGTAGGCCGTGTTGCTGTCGGAGGCTTTTTGCGACTTTTCCGAACCCACGGGCTCCTAGGGGAATGGGAAACAGAGCCACACGTCCTTGACACTTGACGTTTGCAGTAGGCTTGCGACTCGGTTCAAACACGGTTAGAGGAAAGCCGTACGCGTAGTAGCATTGCTACGAAGCAACCACATTTGTCGACATGCGTTAAGTGAGCAATTTATCGAGCATAACCATCGATTTTGCGGTCAGAAGCTCTTCGAGACACACAAAGATACTGACGGTGCAACTAATGGGATGCTGGGCAGGTTTTTCTTGGCCTTTTTTTGCTATGAAGTGTACCCAGCTGCATAGAGAAGAGCTTCTGCCACCGGTCAAGTTCACGGCCTGTCAGCAGACCAGAACGGGCGTGTCTTCGGAAGTGCAGACGCACACGCTGTCTTGCTCCCACTGACATGCAATTAATTAATTAAATGCAATCTATCATCGCATCGTGAAAGCTGGTGTGACGGCGCAGATGGACTGACCGACCGGTTGGTGCAAATGGTAGGCATGTAATGGAATCGTATTAACGTCGGCTTGCAGATGGTTGGATGTTTGACATACGGTACCACCGCGGCGTTTAACACTGGTAAGTAATTTGTCGGCGGCGTGAGACAAACAAAACAAACATGGGGTTTCCGGTGAAAGAGGTGCGAGTGTGAGTGATCATATCGCAGGATAATCCCAAATGGATACAATGTGGGATTGTTTGACACCTTGGACTCACAGTTGTTTGGAGGAAGTCGAAGAAGTTTGGTTCTAAGGGACATTGCTGTTCATTTCAGTTAATGATTGCAATATCCTATAATTTGCCCAGGATTTTGGTAATGCTTTCTATGATAATTTTAAATGTTAGATAATAATGGTGCGTAAATACAAACTACGATTGGCAGAACTATCAGGCGAGTAATTTACTAAATTATGTTGTGATGCTTCTCATACTGGACTTTATGTCTCGATCGATCGATGACCTTTATTTTAATTGTATATGAACCGGTATAGCTCTCTCGTATCTTGTTATCATTGACTTTTTTTACCTATTTATAAATCCATGAGAAAGTAATCAATTATGTGTCCATGTATGATTGTGTCTACTCAAGATGAGATATTAGAATAATTTTATTGATAAGTTACTTGACGATGCCTTTTTTGTGAAATTCAAATTATTGGAATCAGATGTTTTACCTAAGTTATTTTTATAAATGTATTGGAAAATATGCTGCTTTTATCCTTTGCAATACATTTGAGAATTATCGTGGTATTTCTTCCTGTCAAATATATTTTTTAAAGGTTTGCCCACGAATGACTCTAACTTGCTTGCTCTTTTTCTCTTCATTCGCTAAAGTCTTTACCCGAAGCTTTAAGAGGACACTCATAATAACAAGACAATCATTCAAATCAGACAATCTATATGAATTGACATTTCACCGTCGCTCCTTCATTTTGGTAATCAATTTCTCTGTCTCTTTATGCGTTTCTACCAGCTCTTTACTTTACTGGCAAGGTTTTATGATGGACAGTTATCTTGAGCCTTGTTTGTAGGTATTATAATGTAGTGAGATCGATTTCTGCTCCTACTTATTCTTACTTACCTAGCTGGAAAACTGATTGATTGGTACATTTCCAATCCAATTTTGTGCTGTTATACTTTTGATTATATTGTTGTTTAATTTTTAATCCATTCTTCTTTTGAGCAAATGAATGAACTATTTACTTTTATTCATATTTCTATAGAAAGTTCATTCATTAGCAATCATTCTTTGAAATACTAGTTTTGTGTATGTTTGGACAAGAAAAGTTATTAAATTCTCGATGGCAAGCAAGTACAACTCCTCTAACGCCCGTTCAAAAATCCTTTCTCATCGAAAACAGTATAAAAGTACCGAAATGGAACCATATTTGGCTTGACAAATGCCCCACAAACTACACCCGCAGAGCTACACATTTATCGATCACGCTAACCAACAGAAGCATGCTTGTTCTGGTACAAAATCCCATTTAAACAAGAAAGACAAGAAAAATCATCCGGTTCCACCACTACCATCATCATCCTATAAGACCAACAAAGGAAACAGCTTCTCTTAAACACACAATCCAATCCGCCGCATCATGTCTCTTAATGATGGCATTTCAAACGTCAGAACGGTTCCTATCCATCTCCATCTGTTTTGGTTTCCCATTTCCCTTTCCAACTGGATCGTTTAATCAAGCTTACTTCCGCGCCCGTATCCAGCTATTCTGGATGTGTGTGTGTGTGTGTGTGCGGTTTTCTTTTGTTTTGCCATTTCGGCGACTCGACCCAAAACCGTGATTGTGCGGTTTTTCCTACCAGCAAAAAAAGAAAGAGTAAAATACGGGAACAACTCAATCGCCCAATTCCGAATATCTTGGCACGGAACATGGTGACGCTGCTGCTCCGATTTGTTCTACACCAGATCTCCGATGCATTGCTTTTCCAATCTAAGTCGCTTCCACGTGGCGGTGTAGATTCTTAGTTTCCCTTTTAAGAACGAACTTCTGTAGAGCTCTGGAAAGGAAATGAGGAACCGACATTTCCCGGGACGAGTTCGGGTGGTGAGTTTTTTTTCCCCCACTCTGCTAGTACGCCACACGTCCCACACGTACTTTAAGCCGCATCGTATCGTCGCATACATGCGGAAGCAAATAAATTTCAATTCAATGCGGGTCAGTATGAAATATTGCAATCATAAAAGTGGATTTATGTAACGTACTCGGGCGGTACTACTCGTCCTGCCCCAGCTCTTCGGTCGGAGTTGTTGATAGTGCGGTTGAGATGGTAGTCGGGGACCCGGCTTGTGTATGCTATTCTTACCGCACACGGAGTAGAAACAACTTCGTCCTCTAAGAGACGGAAAATGGAGCTACAGTTGTAAAAAAACAAAAAAAAAGGTCCACGGTCACGGTCTTATGCGGTCGATGCATCTTGCATAAATGCTGCACAAACAGGCCCACTCCACTCCACCCATTTTTAATGATGGGCAACGCCCGTCGTTTACGGGTTTCAATTAAACGTTTCAATTTTTCAAACGCACCGAACCGGACACAATCGGGACAAAGTGCGCGACTGACGGCCGACTGTATTATTAACGATCCATCACGGTTCACGGTGGAGCTCTGGTAAAGTGTTTGTTGTTTATTTTCAAGCTCAAGCCATCGCTCCATGTTCTAGGCAAGTTCTTGGATGGGCCTGTCCAGGACTTAGTGCGTGATGGTAAGTGATTTATGTTTGAATAGCACGTGCGTTAGTAAATGTAATTTAATGTTTTAATTACTATTGTTGGGAGTGGCTCTATATAATGTGAAGAATGTCAACAGAATGTAAAACATGTCACTAATCACATAGTTGTGAGAAATCATGATTTTAAAAACACCATTTAACGATTTAACATTGGGATCATGTCATTCCAAGCTATTATAATTCCATGGAATAATAATCCTGTTAGCTTTTGTCATGAACTGTCAATATCAATAGCAGTAGGACTAGGCCCTAGCCAGTATAGTTTTGGTTCTAGGAGCGATCTAAGATCTAGATTAATTTTATCATCGGGATTTAGTTTCCAGATTAAATAGACATCTGTTCTAATAACTTTGGAATCAATGGTCCTTTGCCCACATGCTGAAGTTCTGGACTACGTAGAATTGCATTGAGCTACCCAATAACTGGGACAATTTAAGTAATAAATACAAGCAGAAAATAACCCACCTAAAAATGCTACCGAAGCGCAATTAGTGTCCGACAATCATTAGCGCTAAAACAAAAACTATTTCCATTGGATTAATTTCTTTTGAGAGCATAAATGGCAAAGTTGGATGTACATCATTAAGAGAGCTTTAACTACTTAGGGAATAGAGCGTTAGATTGAATGAATATCCTTGCAAGCCATTTATAACTAAATGGAAGGACACTGAAAGATCGTTTATGATCTCTGTAGGCGTTCAAAAAATTTTATTTATTGAAACTTGGAATTTATGCCAGATTGGGTACGCAAGCGTTTAAGCAAACCAAATGGTTCGTTGGACTTGTCGCAAGGATCCTATCCTATCCTATCCTTCCTTTTTCACAATATCAGTTTTGTGGTAGAAGAATTCAGACTGTCTGGTATGATTTGAAAAATGCTAATAAAGATCAAAGTCCTTGTTCTTTTCGGCGTTTGGATGAAGATTGTATTGAAGATTGAATCCTTCATCATATTTTTTATGCGAATTTCTGACTCTTAGGGTTTTTATTTGAATTCCTTAAAGATTTTCTCCAGAACAACTAAAAATTTAAACAGAGAGACCTTCCTTTGATTGAAAGATTTAATTTCAAACATCTCAGTCCATACAAGCATAATCAACTCAAATCTCCGGATCGTCTTCCTCAAGAGCATCGTCAAGAGGATTCAATATCAAAAGAAGATACCGACTTCATGAAAGTACATCAATATTAAGCTGCTACTTGTGTCTTTCATCTCAGCAGCAGCGAACTCGGCATGATACATTCAATAATCAATAAAGAACCACAATAACCCGAACGAAGACGAATCCTTTTCTTTATCTATCGCGTATTTTTACCTTTCTTTCCTCGCCTCATAAACAGGTCGTTGGCATTTTTCTTTACACACATGCCAAAAATATCTCCCCACTGGAATGCGTTGCAAATGTGGCAGCGGCACGCTAACCTACCCGATCGATTGCGCGAACGACATGCCTCCACACTTTCTTTTCCATCAGAGCATGTTAGCAAGTCAATTATTCCACGATTCCGATTATGCCAGCTCTATCGGCAAACGCCGCGAGCCTTTCTTATCCCTTAAAAAGCTTCCCTAATCACTAGAGCAGTTCCATTTCATTGGGCTTGTGTTGCCCATGTGCTCGGGATATCACACTTTTCCTTCCGAATCAAAGTATTTATTGGATAGAGGCAGCAGGAAAACCGTGCTACCAGTGAATGGGTATGGTGTGTACACATACATAGCCGTGAAATGTGAGCGTGCTAGTTAACGGAGAAGAAGGAAAAACAGTTTAGGGAACGGGTACCGGGGGTACCGGAGCGAGTAAGCGAACGATGTTCGGTGTCTATTAAATTTATGACTTCTCTTCCGGTCTCCTTCCGCGTTGGTCGTGTTAGGTGTTTATGCTCGTTCCTCTTTTACTTTGCTGCTGCGTTCTACAACCTCCTGACGACGATGCACTACCGGGTCGCACGAGTCTTACGAAGCTCTACAACCAGGACAAGCGTTCCCCCCCCCTGAGCATCGCTTTTCATTGTGTCACATCGATGATGAGTTTCGGCTTCACGTTCCACCCGACATTGTTCGAAGTTGTGTGCGCGAAACCATCGTTTTATGGTCCATCTGTTTTTTTTTGCAATGGGGCTGAAGTAGAGTCCGTAGAATGAATGGTTGTGCTGAATACGCGCATTGTATGCGTAAAAGGTGGAACCGTTCAGATGACTGAAACAAAGGACGTGAAAGCTATAGAACTCAGAAGAGCAAGTTATTGTTACAGAAAGCCTTTTTTATGCTGCACAAATACTAGATACTGTTGCAAACGTATGAAGTGTAAGCAGAATTTAAAATAAAATTAATCTTTACGAGTAAAGCTTCATAATTTGGGTCATTTTTATGGCTTTTCTTGAATGATGCAGACGGATAATAAAATTAAACTAGCATTTTCCCAACGGACTCAAGCCAACCTATTGGATTAGATAAAATAAATACAAAAAACAAAAATTCCTTAAAACGAACAGCGCCATCTTCGCGACCTTCAACTTTTCCGAAGCCGGAAGATGTGAGCCTCAGCTCGATCAACTTAGTTCGCGACGACAAAGTAAAAAACAGCATAAAGAAAATATTGATTCACTTTATCCTACTTCCGCCCTTTGGCCTGCAAACTTTTTGCTCGCGCAACAGAAAGAAGAGAACATAGAGGCAGTGAGGTAGAAAGAAAAA
Source organism: Anopheles melas (assembly GCA_000473525.2). Taxonomy (NCBI): domain Eukaryota; kingdom Metazoa; phylum Arthropoda; class Insecta; order Diptera; family Culicidae; genus Anopheles; species Anopheles melas. The sequence continues at coordinate 17,321 of KI920073.1, read as the reverse complement.
GTTTTCCCTCCACTTCACGGTACTCGTTTCGAGCTTCACATCGAAGAATCGAGAGAATGGTGTGCCAGTTTTGTGACAGGTTCGCGCGACAACACTGGAATACATAAAGATGCAACCGATCATAAAAGCGTCGCCCCATTGGGTAGGGAGCAGACAAGGACTGGTGGTTGGCTTGAGAAAATGGCCAACGGCACCTCATCGTTTTCCCATTCAGTTCCTCCCTCCGTCACCACAGTCTTCTGAACGCGTGTAGCTTATTTTGCCCAGTGCAGAAAATACACTGTTTTACGATGTTTGCAATTAGTCATCGATGGGAATCCATGGGAGGAGCATCGGGGTGAGTATTGCTGGGAGGGGGAGAAAAAGAGAAGCTTACAATCAACTACACCATATCGGAAATGCATGACATTCCAACAGTGTATCCTGTACGGGGTGAACTGTATCGCACGTCCCAGTTTGAGCATACAATCGACTCTCACTAACACACACACACAATATCATAGCTGTCAAGAAAGGTCGAAGAAAACATACAGCAGCGGTGTCGCTTAGCTCGGCAGAAAGTCGGTAAACAGATAAATATCGAATAACGTTGTTTCCAGGGTGGTTGTTTTCTTTTGTGAACGCACTCCGTTCTGCCGTTCTCCCACACTACATAATGCTTGGCGTTGGAGCTGAAAGCCGGGGAAGCTGTAGCCGACCCCCACTTGCACACTTCAAGTTGTCACCGACACTGGGAAGGGCCGGGGGAGGAAACACAAACCTGTCACATGTTAAAATTATGACAGCCCTAGAACCTGCGCTCCATCGATCGAGGGCCGAAGAAACGACACCTCTTATGTAACAGCGGGACACAGACGGGTGTTTGCTGGTCGTATTTAAATTAATTGCATGCTTAGGCTCGATGATCGAACTGTCGATGGCTAGAACACTGCCGGACGGGTTTAAAGCGATCTGCAAATACGGGCGTTGGTAAGTTGATGCTTACAAGCCATTGGGGTGGGACGAAAAGGGTGACAATAACTTTCACGCCTCGTCGCATCAGATTGGTTGAAATGGCGGGGGAATGGGGCGAGAAAGCGTGAAAGAGTTTTCTGGAGTTGTTTTGATGAACTGGTAAATGCGATGATTAGTGAGACTAATCCTTTCTCATGTCGATCAGTTGTCAATGTGGTGGATGATCATGCACTGCTCAGTTTGAGGCATTTGACATGTACGAGATGTTATTCGGAATGTCCAAGAAAATGGTACATTGAAAGACATGTTTTACTTATCATTACTTGTTAGTTTGTGCTGGTTAAAGTGTTTTGTAATGGAATTCCCAGATATCGTTAAGAGAAACTGGTTCTGAGAACCCATTCCGGTAATGAAATTTGTTCTGAGTTCTAGAACTCGAGGTTCATAAGATTAGTCTTTAAAATGATCCCGAGTTAATTCTAGTGCTGAAACTCTATCCGGACCAGTTTCATAAACAGTAACCAACCAACGCGTTGATGGCCGCCAAATTATGACACTCTAATTATAGCATTATCATCTCTTATTATGGTTCAATTCGCTATTTATTATATTCGCTAATTATGGCATTGCGAATATTCGCATCCGCAGCTCCTAACTCTTGTGTATAAACAGATACAATAGCTGACTTCGATGACATATAGGTTAACAGACTTAGAGATCTGCAAAGAAGTTCAATTTCACTTCTTGAACGTTTAATTAGGCAATCAATTCAATAATGAACGACTTTACAAGCCTAGAATTGTTTGAAATGTGTAATTTGCCATCAAACTCATAGAATATGAGTATGTTTACCTAACCAATATTCAGAGAAAACATTACGCAACCAATATGTTTATTTTGCTCCGCCTTCTCTACTCCATCGGATTTCACTCTAACAAACTAACGAGATAGGTACAATGATGATGTAGTGATACCAAAATAAGTGAGACTGTTGTAAGAGAAGAAACTCTAGAAGGTATAAAATAATCAAGAATCGATAGAAACGTCTTAGAGAGTCTTGGATAAGAGAACATTAGTACATCGTGCCTCAAAACATCGTACGAACATCAGTTGCAAACAGTTGCTAATATTTAGCGGGAATGACAGCAGGAAAGTAAACATTTGTTCTAAATCAATAATGAAATTGAACAGCTTTTTTAATACGATGGAACATAAGGAGCTCAGTATCAACAGTGTACCATTCTCTTGTATTAACTGAGAGATCTTACCTTTAAAGATGATTCCAACCGTAGTTGATTGGGTGACTACAAAAATGCGTTTCCTATCAATTTTATGGTTTTATCATCACGTGTCAGCCCAGTTCCTGACATCAAAGCACAGTGGTGTATTTGGCAATGTTATCAGATTTTCCACGGAAGTCCTTGGCTTGATATCTTCAATTGTATGATTTGCTTAAATGAAAGCTGTTCGTGACAAACGTTTCTGAATGTGGATTGCTCATGTCATTCAAACTCTCCAAAATTGTGATTCTCTAGCTGTCATCGTGCAGTGAAGAGGGAATTATACATCCCAATCTCACAACGCGTTTGCTCTGGAATGCATCTGGGATATACAACGCTTTTCCCAGTACAGTTGTCTAATTGCCTTTGGCATGTCATCTGTCAGACTTGTTCAATACGTTCGCAACACGGAGGGTTTACCACAAATTGCATGGCAGATGAAACATCTGCTATAGATGAGATGAGAATATCACATATTGTCACTACCCAGATCTTCTGCATGTTTCACACACATTTGATAGCTTTTCCAAAAACATGAGTAATTAACATTCTACATTACTCAACATTCTATAGAAAATTCGTACACAATGCCCAATTAATTTGAATTTCAACATTCAAAACACTGCCACCCGGCTGCTCGCGCAAGCAATACCACCTGCTCAAGTGCATCAACTGACCTTGGGCAACAGGACACACATACAAAAAGCGTGTTTTGAATCCATTTCCACCGGAGTGGCACGCCCGGCAGAACAACCATTTCAATTACCCATTCACCGCCAGGCTTTTCTTTACACGCAAAACCCACCAGAAAAACTCGCCTGCGGCCTGAAACGTGCCAAAGACAATGTACTCCGAACGTGTGTGTGTGTGTGTATGTGTCTGTGTGCCTAAAGTGAAAGGTGATTGCATCGTATTGTAACAAACACAGGTGAGTAGTAGCAGCGCAAGTTTCATTATAAAAAGGAAGTGAAATGTACTAAAAAACCAGCCAGTATGCTGACGACGGTGACGTGCAACGATAAATAAACACCTTGGCATAAGCCTCACAAAAAAAAGGATGGTAGCGGTATACACACACACACACAAAAACGGAATAAAACGTTCCCATTTTCTTCTCAGGTCACGGAAAAACTTGAAAACTGTTTGAGCAAAAGATAAGCTCACCTTCACCA